>OMNM01002312.1:0-12328 GCA_900302745.1 Parablennius parvicornis | reverse complement strand
AAATGCAATGTCAATCATGTTATAACTTATTACACTATTGGCAAGTTATTACATTATGGGCTTTACTACAATAAAAGAAACCAAGCAACGCTACAACAACACAGCTATGTGCACAACATAAACAAATCTTAATTAACCGATATGAAAAACAAGCCATAATTAAATATCAACTCCACTACCTTTGCATCAAGTAATCACGTACTGGTTTTTAGTAACCACTGAAGCTTTGAAAGTGTGTGTTGTGTGTGCTGTCTCCATGGAGCGTAGGCAGGAGGCCTCTCAGTGTGTGAGGGTGCATGTGGAGCCTGAGTGGGTGTTTGTGGGGGTCGCAGACAACCTGTGAAACCGTCTGTGGGAGAGCACGGGGGGTCCCGGTGGGATGCAGTTATGAAAGCAAGCGAAAAGGGGCGGCCGCCGAGAGGCTATTGAGCGGCACTCGGACGCTTGCCGCTGCCGCTGACCTTGACCTCTAGATCTAATGGAAGTGGAGGGCAGCCGACCTATGCCGGGTGCGGCTGTCAGACCACCGCACAGTCCTTCCAAATCTGTCTCCACGCCACCGCTGCTGCTGCTCGTAGGTTCTCATATAAACTTGAACTGAGGAATCTAACCCTGATAATTGTTGCCGCTTTGGTAACAAATCCTCTCTATTGTCTGCTCTTATGTGGTTTACTTCCACTCATTACATGTGCCATTTTTTAACTTTTTAGATTTCATGTTATACAATAAAAAAAAATGACAAACAGGCCTTCATGATTGGATTTCGATTGACGCCTTACAAAAAAGGGAAATGAAGCTTGCCATTGATCTCTGCTCGCATCGATTTGTCTGCATAACATGAAGCCTACAGTGTGATTGACCACTGCAGCTTGTTGGACAGATTAATGTAGAAAAGTTCCCTCACATTTTGACAGGGTTATGCTTTTTTTTTTTTTATTGCTAATGTGAAACATTTACTCATGAATGACCAGAAAATGAACGTCTACATGTAACTACCCACCCTACTACTCTGTTAATTCTGATGTTACCCATTAAAATTGAGCCTTCAGCCTCGGGTGGCTCTTCAGTTTAAAGAGTCAAGAAAAGTAGGCGAATCCCCCCATTTCACTAAACTGTGAGCATTCTGATTGCTTAAAAAGTTCAGAAATGTTCTCACGAATCTTTCTGTATTTCTGTACTATCACAAGAAGTGAAAGTTTGAAGAGTGTTTATGTGGCGCCCCCTGGCTTTTTAATGTGAGCACAACAGTGAGCATCAATGAGCATCGATCTGGAGTTTGACCTGACTTTTGACCTTGCAAGTGAACTGTGTGTGTGTGTGTTCACAGCCACAGGGTCATGCATTATGAAAAAATCTATCTCTTTTAACAATGTATATTTTTGTTGATTGACATCCTGTTGTTGGAGTGCTGAGTCCATCAGGGAAATATGAACATGTTAATACTACAGTGTTTTTTCTACTTCAGTGAGTTTGTTAGTATGAGACATAGACACTTTGTTACTTACCAGGGGTGTGGGCCAAAACTAGAACCACTAAAGGTCCAATCTGGACTGCAGAGTGCACATTGCCTACTTATCTTGCTATGATGATGATTATAGTGTTGTTATTTGTCCACAGTGGAAAACACAGTGCATTATATATCAACATACCAAGAAGATATCTTTGCAGTGAAACAGAGCTAAAATGTAATTCTGCAGGTTTTCACATTGGAGTGGGCTCTGTTTGATCAAAGCATTTCTCTCATGTATGGATTTCCTATATTTTTACATTAAAAGCTGTCAACGCACTAATCATCAGGCATACTGACTACTTTATTGATCGCAAATTTATCTGTGGATGCATGTATATGTGCAAAAACAATAAAACGTTTATTCATTTGAATAGTGAACTCTCACACCAACACATGGCCTCAGAAACGGTTCAGCCAGACTCTCTGTGAGGAAACACGCTCTCTCTGAGCTCATCATGTCACAGACTTTGATTGCCTGGTGAACACCAGCAGAGGAGGCGGGTGTCCGTACAGCCACAGGGGCTGTTTTTTTTTCTTTTTTCATGGGCAGGGCAGGGCTATGGCCAGAGAGGAAGAGCCGGGGAGTGCGTGGGAGGAAGGGAGGGATTTTACACACAGATGGACAGAGGCTGATTTCTTACTCTGGTTCTTTCTGTGAGTCTTCTCCCACCTTTTATCACTTCGCTGTTCATCCTCGGCATGAGCATCAAGCAGAAGCTACAGCCTGTGAGTACCTCAGCCTCACACCTGAACTCTAACCTTCCTGCCTCGCATTGCCTTCATCCCGGCTGCTGTCTCCTCCTCTTCCTCCTTTTCCACCACTTTTTTTCATACAAGCACTGGAGAGTTTTCTTGAATCGCGGTTGTGTTTTTAGCTTTCATCTCAACTTTTAATGACAGTTTGTTTTTGTTTGTGGAGTAAAGTTGAAATAAGATGGGTCCTATAAAATTTAAAAGGGAATTAAAGCTGTTTAATAGTAGTTTGGGAAGAATTTTAAGTGTCTCGCCTACAATTCCCACCAGACTTGCAGTTTCTTCTATTACTCTGTTTCATCAATGATTCTGGCTGCTCTTTAAGCTCTGATCTCCCTCTGATCTCCTTTTAGCTCTAACATTAGAGGAAACACACTCTCTGTGATAGTCAGAGTACTAACAGCGCTGTCTGTTTGCGTGCAGTCTGGTGGCGTCGGTCGCTCTCTGGCTCGTGGTTACGAAACAGCATCAATAAATTAAAATTTCTTGGATGAGTGACCCTGTGCTCATGTGTTTACATTCTCATTACTGTGTTGTCTTTTCACATCTGTTCAGGTCCTGTGGGTTGCCCAGTTGCACACACACACAGAGTCACAGGATGGTGTGTGAGCAGAGTGGTGTTAGGAAACCTGTTTCCCCAGATAATCTCTGTGTTTCCCAGTTTGGATTATGAATTGAGATTTAGACAATGGCTAAAAGAAGAATTCATGTGAAACAAGTCCAAAAATGTCTTGGTTGCTTCCAGATAAACTTTATTTCACATTCAAATTTGGGAAAGAACATATTTAGTATCTTCTAATGGTCTTCTTCCTTGAGAACATTTGACTAGCAACTGTTAACAGCACTGTTTTCTTCTCAAGGTGGAAAAAAATAAGAAAAGAAAAGGCACAGTTCAGGGCTTCTGCAGACGTAGACTCATCCTACAAGTGCAGGTGCTTTTGTTATGATGACTGGGACTATAATTATGCAAAGTAACATGTAAACCAGGGTCACTACAGGAAGCACCACAGTGTGCACGGGGTGATACTGCGGTCAGGCAGAGGCCTGACCCCGCTGTTAACAAGAATTCACTAAAAACCACTTTTCTGCACTGGCTGGTCGATGCCAGCACTTATTCTGGCTCCATGATTGACCCGAGCTCATCACATGGTGTTGAAAAAGTGAGTGGTTCCACCACCACATGGTGCAGAGGAGGCAGGTGAGCACAGAGGCTGGCAGAGCGACAGACAGGACAGAGACTTTGTTCAAACTGAGAGGAGGTGATGCAGGAGAGGAGCTGGCCGCTGCACAGCCGGCAGGCGGGGCTGCTCAGGGTCTGGAGGAGCCTCCTCCTCCGCTGCTGCGGTCCACAACAGGAGGATGACCTGGACACGGAGGATCTGATTGTCATACCGGTCAGTTTTGATCTGATGCTTCACTGTGCTCTGTGGGTCTGTTAACTCTCCGTTTAACTGGTCATCCTCTTGTTGGGTACAGAGTCCATCTCCACTCCACCATCATGTTATCAGCCTTTCTCATGAGTTTGTTGAGCCTGCTGGCATTGGCCACAGCCCTTCCATTACATCTGGACTTCTATTTTTTTTTCTTTTCTTAGCATATCAGTAAAATGTTGCAATTCTAATATTTAAAATGTTACATTTTATTGTCCTTATGTAAATAGTTTATATGAATTGTAGATATACTGCATTAATACTATTTGCACTTTCCCAGTTATAGTTTATATTACACATTTCATTGAGCCGCAATTATATTTTATTTGGTGCTATATAAATAAAGTTGAATTGAAATAACTTTCAAATAAGTTAGTAGTATTAAAGGGTTGAATTCCTGTTTTTAATCACAGTTTTTGTCCCCAAATTTCAAGGAACTAGGTATACTCAGGAAACGCAGCACTAGCCCCCCTCAGAGATATTCTTCCTTGGTTTCTTAAAATCACACCCTGAATATGTGTTACAGCTTGATAATTCCTAAATACAAACTAACACAAATACAGACTGTGTGCTGCTGTTAATCAATGCAAACATATGTTCTCTGCAGTGAAGTGAAGAAATTGGAACACACCACATTAAATAATGTTAAATTGTGTCTTGGTTTTAGACACACTGAGCTTTACTTTTATTCTATTTGAACTGTAAACAGAGATTCATTTATTCTCTGTACATAAGCACATTTTTTTTCAGCAGGAACTGCACAATACTTCAATGTTTATTAGATATCATTATACCATTTAGGGATTCAAACACCTGGCATAGTATTACCAAATTTACAAATATTGTTTCCCAGTTTATTGATTGCGTTCTGTCTTTTTTCAGATATTGGTTAGATTAGCAACAATATGCAGTTTTACTCTCAGAAACCTTTGTATTGATAGCCAACATTTAGCAATCCTAACACAACTATTCACATTTAAAACAATGGAGGTTTGTCAACTGCTGTGCGAGACAAAACTATTACATTGGAACTAAAATCCAGAACCTGATGCTAACATATTTAAATATTAATGGTAAGACTGTTTTGCCTTTCATTATAATGTTATAATTCATTCTGAAGTGGTTTTCCAAAAGAATATCAGGTTTCTCTTCATGTGACCTGAGAACGGTTTTACATTTTTCTTAAGTTTATTTTCGAATGAGTTTAGATTGTATCAGAGCATTTGACTGCACATCAAGACATCCCCATTGTCAATCTTAGATCCAACTCATTGATATGTGATCTGTATGACTGTGGGTACAACAAGACATCTACAACTCAGATTCTGGTTCTGCAAGTTTCTTCCTGTTTAAACGAGAGTTTTTCCTTTCCACCGTTTCCTATTGCTCAAGTGGAATTGTTGTTTTTTTTCTCTGTAAAAATGCCTTGAGATGACTGTGTTGTATTTGTTGCTATATAAATAAATGTAATTCTTTGTGCATTGTAAAGTATAGGTACAAAAATCATCAGTAGCTGATATCAACTTGAGATTTTCCCCCTTGTAACAGATATTTCTCCACATTATTTGAAACAAGTAACGATCTTGAAGGTCTTCAGTCCATCTTCAGACAGTGTTGGATATTCACCAGAATAGTTCATGTTTTCCCTCTTTTTAACTTTGAAATTATTAAACCATTTGTTCCCCTGTGGTTTGTCTACATTACTTACTTACTTACATTACTTACGGGTCTTCCATCACTGATAACCTCTTAGCCTCCTGGTCTTTCTCTTCTCAGGTGTTGTCCCTCGGGGCCGACGTGCTGCCGGAGTACAAGCTCCAGGCCCCGCGCATCCACAAATGGACCATCCTCCACTACAGTCCCTTCAAAGCCGTGTGGGACTGGGTCATCTTGCTGCTGGTCATCTATACGGCCATTTTCACGCCATACTCTGCCGCTTTCCTGCTCAACGAGGTGGAGGAGGAGCGGAGGAGGGCCTGCGGATACACCTGCAACCCACTCAACGTGGTGGACTTGGTGGTGGACATCATGTTCATCGTGGACATCCTCATCAACTTCCGGACCACCTACGTCAACCAGAACGACGAGGTGGTCAGCCACCCGGGACGCATCGCGCAGCACTACTTCAAAGGCTGGTTCCTCATTGACATCGTCGCCGCCATCCCCTTTGACCTGCTCATATTTCGCTCGGGGTCAGAAGAGGTGAGGAACAAACCTACATGTCAGGCACGAGTGGTCCTGAAACTAAGATATTTACCTTTACAACTACAGATGATATTGCATCTTATTGAGTGTGTGAAATCTAATAATGGAACTACGGGATGTTCTGTGTTAATCGTAGTCAAAATCTGTCAAAACCCTAGACACATATTCAGAACAGATATTGAAGAGATACAAACATCCACGACAACTCAGTGTTTAGTCTTTCTTAACATTTTGTTGTGGACTATTAAAGTAAAGTCAGTTAAAGTATCAGACAACACAAACATAACAGGTCATAACAGGTCCTTTGCATTTAAAACGTATGGAATTTTTTTCAAATCCTCCAATTTTAAGTACAAAAATTATTAAGAAAAAAAACAAACCTTCATTATCTGATTGTATATCCAAGTAATCCTAATAATTATAAACCTAGTTAAGTATCACTTTTTGTTTGTATCACATAAAAAGAAAAACCTGGTGAGGACAAAGAGTTTTAGCAAGAAAATGTATGCAACAAATTACCGTGTAATGTAGATATACAGTCAACAGTCAATCATATTTATTTATTAATCTTCCACGCCTACTTTATTCATGTTAGGGAGTCTGAGAGTGATATGATTGTCCTAACCACTTCACCATCATTCGCTACAGCCTGTCCTCTTGTATCTGCAGGAAGTCCACATGAATGCTGGCAGTGTCATTAGGTTTTATTCTGTCGATCAGTAACATCTGCTCAACTTTGTCTCCACCAGCCTCAGACAACGACTCTTATTGGATTGCTGAAGACCGCTCGGCTGCTGAGGTTGGTGCGAGTGGCCAGGAAGCTAGATCGTTACTCAGAATACGGAGCCGCCGTCCTCTTCCTCCTCATGTGCACCTTTGCTCTCATCGCTCACTGGCTGGCTTGTATCTGGTATGCCATCGGTAACGTGGAGCGCACTAGCTCCACGCGCATCGGCAGCATGAAGATCGGCTGGCTGGACAATCTCGCCGACCAGATCGGTAAACACTATAATGACAATGACACGGCCTCGGGCCCCTCCATCAAGGACAAGTATGTCACGGCCTTATACTTCACCTTCAGCAGCCTGACCAGTGTGGGCTTCGGTAACGTGTCACCCAACACCAACCCGGAGAAGATCTTCTCCATCTGTGTCATGCTTATCGGCTGTAAGTAAAATCGGAACCTAATGTGAATCAACAAACTCACTCAATTGTCTGGGTTACTGAATAAGTAGGAGGAAATGTATTAACATATCTTCCGTATTGAACTAAGACATTCTAATGTTTGTTTTTCACAGCACTGATGTATGCCAGTATTTTCGGAAATGTGTCTGCGATCATTCAGAGGCTTTATTCGGGAACCGCCCGCTACCACACCCAGATGCTGCGGGTCAAAGAGTTCATCCGCTTCCACCAGATCCCTGGAGGTCTGAGACAGAGACTGGAGGAGTACTTCCAACATGCCTGGTCCTACACCAATGGCATCGACATGAACGCTGTAAGTCTTGATAACATCCACAGATACATTCACTTTATCGTTGCTGATTCAAATCAGTATAAATGAGCTAAACATTCAAAAAGTACCTCACATAATGCAACATTCCTACACCAATCACTTCCACCTTCTTCAAGGTACCTTCTCTATTTCCCTTCCCCTTTATTGTTTAAACCTTCAAGGGTAGAGACTGTATGAATTGACTGCTTACCAGTTCAACTGTGATAGTTACTTATTATTGTGAGGTACACCATGAAAACAGAAATACAGGTTTTAATGGGGAATGTAGCTCGAAAGTGCATTTTACTGAACATCAAGAAGTGTCAATTCTTGGGTGTCCTCCAGTGAAAACCATTTTTCAATTTCATTAGTTCATGTCCACCCTGCAGCTTGTCAGTCTTTCAACTCATGGATACATTATGAACCCTCGACATTGTGTAACTTCTACTTCCTGTTACCTCACCTTGATTCTTCTGATTTCCAAATAAACTGGCCAGACATGACAATATCACAAGTAGCATATAATGTGCAAATCTCAAGTTTTCTGACAAAGACAGTCAAAAACGGTCTTCCGTTTTAGTTTGTGTGATGTCTTGTGGTATTTTCCACCAGTCTGTTTATGGACTGGACTTGCTTGGTTTGAGATCTGTTTGCTCTTCCTTAAACTCCAGTCAGTTTCTGTATCCCCAGACACCTTTGTGCTTGAGTCAGTAATAACGTCTGCAGCTGTTCAAAGTTACAGCAGCTCTTCTGTTAAATTGGACCACAGGGGACAGCCTTCACTCCTCATGCTCATCAGTGAGCCTTTGCCTCTCATGATCCAATCGATTGGTCTCCGCTTTTTCATTGTTGGTGAAATTTACTGACTATTTTAGACCATGAACATCCTACAAAAAGTAAAGGTTTTGAAATTCTGCAACCTTTTTTTGACAAGCCACTATTTGGCCAACGTCAGACTCAAGCACATCCATGGGCTTTCGTGTCGAAAGCAATGGGGGTATAGCTCAGTGGCAGAGCATTTGACTGCAGATCAAGAGGTCCCCAGTTCAACTCTGGGTGCCCCCTGTCCCACTAAAACACAAAGGTGGAAGATATGACACTAAGTCAAAACAATGCATTTTTGTCATAGACATTTGCCTTCTCAATAAAAAATATTGCTTTACAAATCAGCAGCAGAGCTTCTGCACTTTAAGGTGTCCACAGTTTTACACTAGGAGGTCTGCCACTATTTAGTCCACTGCGCTCAGGCACCCAGTTTTCACCGAGGATGTGCGTCATTTCTGCACTCGTCCTCGTGCTGCTCGCAGTGCCGGAGCATGACGCAGCCAGAGAACAGCATTAGTGCCTGCCAATTCAATGTGACAACAGATAATCACGCTGTCCTTTCTGCCCTGCCTGAATCAATCTGACACACAGTTCTTCTTCTCTCCATCCCTCGGGTTATTTATTGTCTAATTTACAAATTCCTCTTTTTTCCTGCAGGTCTTGAAGGGTTTCCCAGAATGTCTGCAGGCGGACATCTGTCTGCATTTGAACCGCAGCCTGCTGCAGAACTGCAAAGCCTTTCGGGGGGCGAACAAAGGGTGCCTGCGGGCTCTGGCTATACGGTTCAGGACCACCCACGCACCGCCGGGCGACACTCTTGTTCACAGTGGAGACATTCTCACCGCCCTCTACTTCATCTCCAGAGGCTCCATAGAAATCCTGCGTGATGACGTGGTGGTGGCCATACTGGGTGAGCAGCCAATCACAGTGGAGACTCAACAGACATTCCCCCGTTTTCTATCAGGAGTTATTTCTCTGTTTTTTGGTTGCCTATAGGCTGAAAACGAAACCTTTAAAAATCAATTTAGATAATTATTTGATGATCGTTTGTTTGGTCCCCTGCTCTCCCTTTAGATTGGACTGATATTGCTCTACATACACACACACACACACACACACACACACACACACACACACACACACACACACACACACACACACACACACACACACACACACTTGCATCCATATTGCTGCAAATGGCCCTTGAGCTATCAAAAAGTATACTGGTGTTTTCCATTTCCTCCCCCGTTTCTCATCCTTTAGATGTTGCTTTCATATGAATATCTGTATGGAGGTAATCCATCATGGTTTGATTATTAAAAGACAATGGAGTGGACATGAATGAGGCACCCTGTCGCTGTAGGCCCTTTTATTAAAACAGAAGCCCAAATGCAAGAACGTCTCCCTTTAGAGAGGTGACGGATTGATTCTGGAAGCAGGCCAAAGACGAGTCCAAAAGACCAGAGGAAGAAGAGAGGGAAAAAGAACGTCAGACTAATAGCAAAGGAGTAGAGGCAAAGCGCCAACTTGGAACAAGAGTAACCCAACAAAGACATTCAGAGACTGTCGATAAGCTGCTATCTTTATAACACCGCCTCTGTGATCTGAAAAATCATTAGCCATGAATATGCCTTTGTGACTCTAAAACATTAAAATAAACAGCTTTCTGTAGCAAAGCAGTGAGTATGCTTTTATCACAGTGCATCAAGGACACAAATTACTGCAAATTGACACAAAAATACCAAAAACAATGAAAGTTAAACAAAACAAATGTATAGAGTGACAAGAAAAGGAAAGGAAAGAAAAAAGATTAAGAGGGGACAGGAAGGAGGAGGGGGGAGTTAAAGGGTGTTCACTCTCTGAGAATGATCCAAAGTAAACTGACATAGCACCAACCTCGCCACCAGCCGAAATCAGCCGCGGAGAGAGACGGGAGGCGATAACTACCACTCACAACATTGTTTTTAAAAGTAGGTCAAGAACTTGTTGGGCTGCTGGAGTTAAAATGAGCTCCCAAAATTACTCTGAAAAACCTCAAAGAGCTAAAGGTTTATCCTTGGACTAAAAATATCTGAGGTTGAGCTGAAACATTACCAAAGAGGGTGTGAGAGATGGATATTCGGCATATTAACAAATGTAAATTCAGTTTATTTATACTTGCAAAATACTTTTGAATAAATCCTCATAATGCCTCATAAAGCTTCTTGGCATAGCGGGCCAGATGGGGCTCCAGTTCTAGTTGCTTCACAATGTATGCATTATTTATTTGTTTAAAAATGTTTTTTTTATCACCATTTTTTCTTGTGCTGTACATGTTTTGCTCCCATATGTGATTGTTTTAGGATCAATGAATGCAATGAATTTTCCAGATTGCTGGCAGTATACTGACATCAGATAAATGGACTGCCAATGAAAGACTCCCTGAATGACGAATCATTACAGTCACATCTGTGTTATTCTCACGGATTCATTATCGGTATGTTCAACTAAAATATGTTTGCTTTTGGTTAAAAACAGTATGATACTACTTAATGTCAGCTCAGTGTTAAGTTCATGCTTTTATCCTTTAGGATATTGGCACTGTTGCTCTGAGAAGACACAGGGAAATGAGCAATCACAGGCTGAAGAGAAGACAAAATCAAATCTATGCTTCTATGACCTATAATTATTTTTGTTTAAATTACTAAAGTTGCCAAGCTAATGCTTTTCTCGTGATACACTGAGCTTGAAACATAGAAAGTGTCTCAAAAAAACATTACAATCAATGATATTCTTAATAGCTCAGCAACTTTTGAACACGTTTCTCAGAGGATGAAGAAAATATTGTTGAACGAGAACTTTTCTGCTAACAACAAAATGCACAGCTGGTTTAGTTGAACAACAAAAAAAATTCCTGCGATTTTCCCTCCCTTCATCTGTCATACTTAGCATTTGTTATGTTATCACCAATATTTCTCCCATCTTTAAACAATTTTATCCTCCAAATTGTCTTTCCATGTCTCTTTTGACTCTTTGAGAAAGGCAGCACAGAAGGAGACAAGGTGAGCAGAATACAGGCTGCTTCTTTGCTTTGTCTGGAAAAATGCATTTATGACTCACAATAAGCCCCCACTCTGTGACACACATTTACACAGTAACAAAAGATCCAGACAAACACACATAGACAAACACACACACAGAGACATGCACAACTGGTGCTTAAGAGATTGACCCCGAAAAAAAAAAAAAAAGAATGAGGGTTCACATTTAAATATCAGAACCTTTACCAGGCCTGTCAATCATGGCGGATGATGATAGTAGCAGGGCTGCCTAATCAATCTGCAAACGGCTGATACAGAGCTGTGTGGGCAGAGCAGAGAAAATTGCTGCTGATAAGGACATGCTTGGTAGCACATGGCCTTCTCTGTCTCCCTTTTGATCCAATTATCTCCCTCGGACTGACACTGCCCTGCCAGCCTTCCTTATTGTTGGACATCACCCTTGTTTATCAATTTAGTCTTTGTATATCAAGACGTACTTTGGTCAGTTCATAAATTCAGCTGGTCGTTTTGAACATGTTTGCTGCATCTAATGTGCAGTTTGAACCTATGTCAAAAGGACAGAAGCAGCTGACGGACACAAAGTGAGACTCGTGGTTCTCCTGAGAAGACAAAAAATAGCTGTGAAAAAAAAAATGAAAACGTCAGAATGTCACTGAGCTAAATGCCACATTAACTCCGCAGAGACAGATGCTGAGATGACTGAAGCAGTGCCCTGTGGAGCAGCGATTGGGGTGTTGAAACTGTCACACGGCATAATGCACATTTTAACTTGGAAACTCACTTTACGAAGGCCGACTGCAGGGTGCCTTCAGGCAACGCTGCACCATTTCATGCTATGCTTAGTCATGATACAGACCTGGGACTCCCAACCTGTAAGGTTGGTGAGTCGAGTAATGCTTTAGATTAGGCTGCCCGGGGTTGAAAACATATGACGATATGTTTAAAAACGTCTGTCCGATACAGGTGGAACTAAATGTAATCTCGGGCTCTCGTCTTTGGTAAACATCAGCAAAGCCATCTGTGGAGGGGAAGCATAACAGAAAAATCTATTTCTGTGGGTCTCTGG
>OMNM01002311.1:0-11243 GCA_900302745.1 Parablennius parvicornis | reverse complement strand
GGGAGACTTCTAGGATTCAATCATCAACTCCACATCACAGCCTGGTTAAAAAGAAAGAAAAAAACAACTGATCACTAACTGTGTCGAGGCAAACCCAGATACAATTGTGGCTTAGAGGTCCAGTTCATTTGTGGAAGTGTGCACACGGCCATATGAATTCATTCT
Organism: Parablennius parvicornis; assembly: GCA_900302745.1. Classification (NCBI taxonomy): domain Eukaryota; kingdom Metazoa; phylum Chordata; class Actinopteri; order Blenniiformes; family Blenniidae; genus Parablennius; species Parablennius parvicornis. The sequence continues at coordinate 11,078 of OMNM01002311.1, read as the reverse complement.
ATTGTGCACCAAGCAAGAAGACTCAGTCTCTCTAAACGGCATGTCCCAGATCTTTTGCGTGGTTTGATTCAATTCTGAATGCAGCAAGAAAGAGGCTCTAATAGCATAATAGAACAAGGTGCTTCAAAAACACTATCAGCAGCATATCTGATTGATTCAAACAACAGAGGAGTTTTTCATGGTTTTTACATCTTTATACATTCCATCACCTGTTGATAAGTTCTTAGCTTGTAACAAGCGCATTACAATATTCCAACATGCAATACTTTTATCCAAAAATGCAGCATTGCCATGGAAGGTGCATTGCAGAGGAGATGCCACTACAGCTTTCAAAAGTTTGTCATTTATTTACCTCTTCTGGTTGCACATACAGAACCGGTTCCATATTATATATTTTTTTTTTCTCTCAACTTTAACCAAGACCAGGCAAACTCGGCACAACTGTGAACACAAAACTGTGCCTTACAGTATAATCATTGTCATGTGATGTTTTTGCTCTGGTGTATAGATGCAGGAAACCATTGTTGTACTGCATTTCCCCAACAAGCTCGAAATCTGTTCAATGAGAGTAGCTTAGTAAAGAAAAAAAAAAAAGAATTACAAGTATCAAAAGAAACCTCTATCTCCTGCCCCGGAAAATGTCTTGGTGAGTACCAAAAGCCCTAATAACAAGGTCTCCTGTGAGTGCCTTGAAATTATGTTCTGCGTGTTTCTAAGGGTGTGTCTCATCTTCATTCTTGAGATCTATCAAGGCCTCTGCACTTTCTCTCTGATGAGGAAGAGCTTGATGAATCAGCTCCACCTTTTTACTTGGTAGATTCTGTGGTCTTGGTCATCGCATGTCCTTGTAGTTATGTTCGGCTCCCAGCACGGTCGCTTTATGAGTCCAGAGGGACGGGGCTTTAGATGCTTGTGCCAGTAGTTTCCTCTGCTTCATTCCTTGTCATTAATGGAAGGATGTGGAATTTGTGTCACTTTCATGGGCGCCTCACAAAGTTTGATGGACAAATTGTGGCCACATCAGCAGCGTCTTCCAGTGCACCTGTATTTGTATCCCCTCAAGTTAAAGGCAGTTATGAAGGAAAGGGGAATCTATCTCAGAGCATCGTCAACAATTATTACATGAGTTGTAGCTACATTTGTAATTATGGTTGCTCTGCTGTGCAAGAGATTTACTCACACATTTAGAATTAGATACTTGTGGTTGATGTTTTTTTTTGTCTTTATTTATTGTTTTTAAATCAGAAGTTTCCAGGAAGCAACGCCGCCTCCCTTGGCTTTCATCACAAATCACACCCTGCATGTATTATCAAAGACGGGAAAATATTCCCAGCATAACTCCCAAAATATAAACCAGAAATTAAAGACTTCTGTCAGAAAAGAGAAATAACTAGAGAAGTTTTCAGTTATGATCATTTGTGTTAAAAAAAAGAAGAAAAAAAAGAGTGAATCTATTATTGTAGGAGAATAAAGAAAGCTGAATCACTTCTCATTGTTTTCATCTACCACACTTTTTTTTTGATGTATTACATTTTCTTGGCTGTTTCTGCTGACAGTAGTGTGTGTATATGAACACTGCAGCTGTTTGGGGAATAACTGTTTGGTTGTAGAGGACGCCCAGCAACCCAGAAAGCCCAACCACATTTAATAGTTACTGCCCAAAACATTACCCCAGAAGAAGTGATTATTATGTGATGTCCACCAGCTGGTGTCCTACTATTGAGTGTATATGTCATAGTCTCCATGGTGACTTTTTTTTTTTTTTTTATTCACACACACACACACACAAGCAGTCACACAGATGGACAAAATCTTGGAAGCAGCCAAGCGTATTGTCTTGGATAGATTATGGCTGAATTCATTTTATGCTCTGAATTTCAACAAGGACATTTGTGTTTTGCTGTGAGGGCGATATTATGTGAGCACAAATGAGCTCATCTGTTGAAAAGCAGACCACAAGCACTACTGTTTCAAGATAACCTTGAACTAAAAATGAGTGTATGTCTCATTTAGAGAACAGCAGTTCCTGTGGCACCTGAAGCTGATGTTTCCTCAAAGCAGCTCGGAGTTCACACAGAGGAGGTGAGTTATTGAACATGTCTTCAATAGTATGTAAATAAAGGTTTCTGCTCAATGCAAGTGTTCAATTAAAGGAAGAAAGCAGCATTTGGAGTTGTTAAAGACATATTTCCAATGCCGACTTTTTCTTTTTTTTTTTTTTTTACAGGGTGTCTGACCAGAAGACCTTAGAAGAGATACTGACCGCTTACATTCATCCTACAGAGTCGGATCCTGTTGCACGTCAAAAGTGAGTTTTGTTAACTTTGATTTGTAATCAAATCTATGTACCGGTAGTATATTGTTTTTGGTCATGCACAAAAGTAGCACTCCGGTAACACTTTTTTTTCTCAAGAAATGTTTGACGCCTCTTAGAGTATCCTATTACTGTCACTTTTGTTAGTGTAGCATCTTCACAAGGAAAACAAAATGCCTTGATATAAAAGCAACAACAACAGCTAGACCAACAAAATGTAATAATAACAAAATGTGTTGAACAAAATGCAGAATAATTTCTGAGAAGTAATTTAACAGTAGTCAGAAATTCCGCAACCTACTTCATTCCTTAAAATGTAAAAAAGTGTAAAAGTGTAACATTGACATAGAAATTACTTGAGACAAATTTCATTACGTCAAGCTAATTTGCGTAAAACACTGACATTGCATGAGTCTCTACCTTATGGACATAATGGAAATAAATCATTTTGAGACATCTGCCATGCCAGTAGTAGACAATTCAGTGTAGTGACCCTCCTGTTGGTATTTAAGAGATGAATTAAATTACAATATTGCCATACCGGACACATAACATGTAGCAAAGGATGTTTTAAACTAGATGAGTATTTTTGCATTGAGTCAAGTTGCGTTATTAAGATGTGAGTTATATGTCATATCAGTATTCGCTTTCAATTTTATATATTTACAGCCGTAGCTCATTTGAGAGTTTAGAAACTGAGTGTGTTCGGACGTTTTCAGGTGACTCTGATCAATTGAAGTTTAAGTTGCGCTCATATTCTTGGCCAGTATTCAAGGTAAATGTGTAACGTGTCGACACATTTGTCACTGTGTTTAATTCATTCTGTCATAACATATAATTTTACTATGACAATTCCTTGCATTTGACTACAGTTTCCTTCGTAACCCCACACAATTGGGCTTCGAGCTGACAACATGCATCAATCGCTTAGAAATAGAAAATATGTGATATGATGATAAAACCAGAAGTCTGCACTTCTTCAATGTATATGAAGGAAACCCAAACACTTGTGGACGTCAACTGTTGCTCAGCCTATTATGTTGTCTTAAATAGTTTGAATGATCATTTTTATTGTTTGCAGTGACTTTTAAGTTTGTACATTTTCAGAGGGAAATCATTCACAGTAATGGCTCCTGACATGCATATTTGTGCATCTGTAATATGGTTTCTCCCTAAATGTCATCACCACTTTGGCTTACATGGACTTGTATGTTCTCACATTGTACTTGTCAGCCGCAGCAGGAAAACACAGTGGCTGTTGTTGGTTAGACGTCCCTGTTTAGTACAAGGATCATTATTTGTCACTACGACTGCAGGTTTACTTGTGGTGACCTGAAGTAGGTTCATTCCCCCCTGACAGAGCGGAGCTCCTTTAATTGAGTCTAGCAGGATTATGTTTAAGGATTATAACACTGTTATGGACCAAGTACAAATAATTCTGCACCGCTAAGAGCCTTGTGGCGAACCTTTTAACAGGGACCTGTTCATAAAGTAAACAGTATTTTTCCTGACCGCAAGTACTTTTTAAATATATTCCTGCATAATATAATGTCGATTGTTGATTTTTACCACTCTGATGATCTTTGTCACCAAGCTTTCAAAGCTAATTTCCTCTTCTCATCTCATCACACCAGCCTCATTATTACAGTTCCAGTAATAAAAGGTTGTATGGGGCGTCTCCAAGTTCTCATTATATCTTACATTTATCTTTGTAATTTTGTTCTTTTATTTCTGCAAGTTTGTGTTTCTTCCAGCATGAACCACAGTCTTTGATCAAGGCAGGAGTGTTTTGTTGCAGAGCACTGAGTACGTCTAATCTGAACCTCCAGCAGAACCGTGATCTGACTCCCCTGACCTAACCTTTTACACTGATAACAGTCGGCAGTAATCGGCCTGCCTGCGCCGAGCGCACATTGTAGACAGGTGTACTTTGTTAAATAGATACCTGACTTGGTTCTGTGCCAGCCCTTTAGACATAGACTCTGTCCAGTGTCAAGCGAGAGAGGTTTAACCCTTTATGGCTCATTGGCCGGCTGTTTATTACAGACTCAGGTGCTGTGGATGTCAGAAGCGCAAAACCCTTTGTCAATCTGTGCGCATGTAATCTTTGCTGTGTTGCTCTTCAAATCCCTTCAAACGAGGGACTATTTAAAACCCTCATCCACTGTGTTTCTTTGCTTCTCCATGTCTTTTGGGAGATGTTGCAGCTTTTGAAGTCCTAAATGTTGATTTCTGCTTCCAGGTTAAAGATATATGTGCAGTCTGCATTTGACCATGTGAAAGTCTTCATGAAAGCAGAACGGGAAAAGGCAAACTCTGTGAGGTGAGACTTGTCTTACTTTGTCTTTCTTTTGATCACAAACATCGTCTGATACTTTCTCAGTTTTCAGCTGACATATATTAAGGCGTGCTTTTATTCAAATTGCAGACACATTTTTGAAACACAGATTACAGTCTGCTAGAGTTAACCAGGGTAGGTAGTTATTGGGTTAATCCGCAGTTTAAAGGGTTTAGGTCTAGGGCCCCTCAGTCAACAACCCACATGATGTTTAATCGCCTCTAAAATCAGTTCATTTGATTATATTAAAGCTCAATATTGTCAAACATTGAGCTGTTGAAAACTGCAGATAAGTGCATATGTGTGATAGGAGTTTAAGTGAAACAAAACTTTGTTTCATTGAGAGATTAATGTTGTCAAACAACCTTCATGGTTATGTCGAGGTTAGGACTAAATCCCACAGATGCACAAGTGAAACTAAACAAACGCAGGTCCTGACCCAGAAATAAATCGAGGTATTCTGGCTTTAGAGCAAGACTTCAAACCACTGCACCACAACCATGTGTCCCAATAGCGGGTTCATTGAAGGTCCCAAAACATGAAGAATACATCCCCCTAGATTTTAATCTTGTGCCTTGGATTTGTTGTTTTTTTGTTTCATTTATATTATGAGCTTCACCAAATAATTGTCAGAAAATCTGCGATTGAATTATTATCACATCCACATCCCTCCTTATTTGTTCTTGTAATTTATCGAACAAAAATGTCCTGTTGTTGCATCCAATAATAATTAGAGGTTGAAAGAAATTTTAAATTAATACTAATTAATCACAACTCTGACTGTAATTAATTTGCTCATCTGAACTTATAGGTAACGCACAAATATATGAAATATAGAAATAAATTAAAAGAAATTATGATACTTTTATTTTGAGTGCATGAGTGTGCGTGTGAGACAGAGAACAAAAGAACAGCTCACGGCCAAATGCGACTCGGCGACTCACAAACAGCACAGCTGTTGTGTGACACGTTAATGGTGAATTAGGTTATAGTTGAATTTTTCGTCTCCATCACAAGCTGGCATGTGCTGCGATAGCATTATTCACAGGAAGTAGAAGTGTAGGAGGAGGCGCGGTTGCAATTATTTAAACTTGTTAACTTTTTCTGTAAATTTGGTCAATTTAACTTGATATTTTCCTCAGCTGTAATAACGATGCACGTGCATTTTCTTGTGTGAACAGCAGCACCGGCTCGAGTCTCGACTCAAACTGGCAGGAGGGTTTATGATGCACACACAGTACAAAAGCCTCCACACGACCCCACAAATATACAAAATGAAAACTTGCTTTGACATCTATTTTATGCCGCCTTTTAAATCAGTAAAGAGCATTAAGTCAATGTATCATGAAACTGACAATGAGCTCTCACTGGAGTTGTTTCAAACTCATAGCGTTTCTGCTTTGTGACTCTGATCAACTTTCAAAGAAGATGCAGATTTATTCTCTGTGATCGCCTAACTGGGTAACCTTATCTGACATCTTTTAACTTGTCTGAAAAACATTTGCCCCCCCTCTGCAATCTTGACACAATGTTGGAGACACTCTTCCGTCTTCAAAAGTGTTTCAGCGTCTTGTCATTGCACAGTCATCTGGTTTGTGTGACCATATTGACCGTTCGCTGAAGCTTGCCAGTCTCCAGTGATGTATCCAGCTTTCAGGAAATAGGCACAATTTGTTTATGGACATGACATCACTGGCTTGTAAATTCCTACAAACATACGCTGACTTTTGGCATCGAGGTTGTGATGGAAAGGTTTTTCTCATCGAGGAGGCCATCGATCAAGAAAATTGTCCACTACTTTTTTTTTTCTTTTTTCATGTGTACTCTCACTTCCCACCATTTCTACCGCTCATTTTCCCCCCAACTGGCCCGAGGTGAAGGGGTAGAGGTACAGACGGTGATGATAGCACAACTTAGCTTTGCCTACTTTTGGATTTGTTGGCTGTCTCCCATCTCCGCTGTGGAGTGAAGGATGATTCTAATGAGCCCCTGGCCCTGATAACACATCATGAATCCTCCCGTCTTTCATCCACGTAGCAGACATACAGGCTCTTTTTGTTTAGCCCTGTAGGGTTGGACTGCCACTTTGCCCAAGAAGATCATTTATATTTTATGGGGGGACAGAGGAGATTCACTGATTTACGGGAGTTTGAGTTGTGAGCTGGTCACCTTACATCTGTGACTGCACTAATTACTCGAATATTACACACCTTTACAGTGTCACATTTATTAATAATCTATGGCTGGCTTATTTATGACTGCAACTAACCACAGGTTAGTCATTTTTATGGGCCTATCATGTCTATCTTAAAATGATGACCTATAGTTGCCTTTAAAAACCAGCGTATCAAGTAATACACTTACTTCTGAGGTTGAGTGTTATTTAGCGCTATATCAAAGAAACTAATATAGTTACAATCACATGCAGCTAAGTCTTAACAGCCTTTTCCTCCTGCTATAGTTCATTCCATAGAAGCTGTAGTGATGTTGGAGCTGCTTTCACTGTACTATTAAAGAAAATAGACAAATGAAGCAGACGACTACGCCTTATACTACTACAACTTCATATTTCTATATGATCAGTATGCAAATCTCTGCTGAGTTAGGGGTTGTGCATGCCATGTCACCCCATCTGTAAATCATCATAGTCACTCCCCCAAGAATGGCAAACATGCACCAGTCAGCAGTTGCCGTCATACTTTTGAAAAGTAAGCAGACATCTCTGCTAAAATGTGGAGAGCTGTTCTGCATTTTAACTGCATAAACAGATGCGAGAAGAATTCAGACAGAGGGTTTTAGGGTCTGCTGCTTAAGAAGAGAAGCAGCAGAAATGAGGTGATTACTTCGGGGTTTCTAGGTAACTATACACAGAGGGTGAGGGTGAAATGAAAATGCATATTTGCATGAAAACATTTTAACCTGGATTGTTGTGATATACAAACTTTAACACCAATCACTGCCTATATCAGTCCTTGAGACATCCCTTAACTTTATCACTCCTTTATGGTACAATCTTCTTAATATCAAGCTGAAAACAAAATCGTCTAACATAATCACTCATTTTGGTCCAATGATTGGGTCGTACTGAACCTTCCTGCATAAACGGCTTAGCAATGAAAGAAGCCACTAGATCACAGGGTATCATTATCATCCTTTCCATCGTGAATCAGTTACTTCCATCAGACCTCTGGCTCATGAACACATTCACTAAAGACTTCCGCCTCATCTTGCGTTGTCTCCTCCCACTTATACCAGGTAAACATGCCTTCCAGGTAAACATGCCAAAACACAAAGGTCCCAACCCTAATAAGACGACAACAAATTCCACAAATGAACCCTGACAAGGCAAATATATGAAATGAGAACCATTTTCGCCGACAACCTCAAGAAGCTCATAGAGAGAAGGCTGGGGGTTTGCTGTGCTGTCAACAAAGCAAAGGATGGCCACTTTGAAAAATTTAAAAATATATAGTTATTTCACAGTTTTGTTTTGTTTTTGTTAACTACATAATTCCATATTGTGTTCATTGATAGATTTGATGCCTTCCATGTGAATATACAATGTGAAAAAAAAAAAAAAATGTTTGAGAAGGTGTGTCCAAACATTTGACTGGTAGTGTATTTCCTGCTCTGGTTTATTTCCAAAACAATGAGTCATAACAGTTTGTCATTGTATTACAGCACTATCGATTTCTGGAGAACTGTCTTGACGTGTGATTCACAACCGCTATTAGCTTAGTGTAGTCATAGTTTCAAATCAGACAGAGGAATCGTTTTTCGTTGGGGTTGTTGGTAATAAGTAGTTTAGAAATAATAAATCACTCTCAAATCCTCCCACACTCTCTCTAGTAATCCTTTTCTATCATGCCATTATACCTTTTAGTATCAGATTGCTCAACAACAGCCTGGTGGTGTGTGGTTCACTTCTCATGCAGTGTTTATTGTGAACGTTAGGAGGAAGCTTGTTAAATGAGACAAAAATCAGGATGCCCATCCAGCAGGGTTACCACCAGTTGCATAACAGGACCAGATGTAATAAGAGGAAAGGGCCTGATTTTCGGGGTCCCAAATAAGGTCAAAGCATTTCGACTACAAACAGGCTTCTTTCTCTCTCTCTCTTTTTTTTTTTTTTTTTTTTTAAATGATGTAGTCATATAAGAACCCCCTAATTTTGAACTGTGTTATTAATGTTATGAAGTCTTGGTTAGCGGTAGCCATGGCTACGCAGAGGTAATTTGCCACGTGTAACACAAAAGAGTATGACTGTGTTTTTGTTGTCGAATGTCTACTGGAATATCGACCTGTTCCAATAAAAGAGCTCCTGTTTTAAACTAAACATAGCTGCATGACCAGCATCCTCTTACTGGAAAAGACACGGGCTGCATCAAAAGAACCATTTACACACTTTTGGATGTTTGTGTTTGTTTTTCGTCTAACATTTCGGGTTTTTTTTTTTTTTTTTTTAATTCTTTCCACTGCTTTCACTGCCTTTCCCCTCTCATCCCACAGAGCATCCACACCTCACAATGTGTTTTATATAAAGATGATGTTATGCGGTTTTTGAATGTTTAGCCAATAAATAAACTTCTGGTGTTGGGTTTCCTCGCCATTGATGTGGCCCGGTAGGACAGTAGTGTTTCTCTCTGGTCCCGGCTGTTGCTTTCTCTCACATACCTGTGGCAACTCAATTCCTGAGCTGTCCTGAACTGCTCGATCTGCTCTCCCTGAAGCTATATTAACGTTAGTTTCTGTTCAGCAGATGCTTCCTCAGCTCTCCCTACAAAGCTGAACTGGTGTTTTGCATTGTTTCTAAAATGGAAGTGCATTAGCTGCAGCCCATAATGAAATTCTGTGGCGTTATTGTGTCACTCATGCATTGATTGTATAAGTCACGGCTGTATTTTGCAATCATAAAGTACCGAACAGATGCAATATCTTGCAAACCCAGTCGACCCAAAAAGCTTTACTCTTGTTCTTTTGAGAAAAAAAAGCTGGGAAGCGGGAAAGTTACAATTTGTGAAGGTCCTATTTTCCAGTGAGAATGAAATGAAGCTCAGGAAGCACAATTGAGTAGTACATAGCAATCATTTATAAAAATTTTCATAGCAATCACTATCAATACTGCTTTGTGGCTTTATAGTTTTATGGCAGATTATGTGAGAAAAAATGTCTTAACTCAATGCATAAGATCATTTCTTTTTTTCCCCATCACAATATGTTCATTGTTATTCTTGTGGCTGCCTTAGTGACAAGGCACAAAGATTACTATCCTCAGGAGCAATTTGATTTCGTTATTATTTTCTTTGCTGTTTTTGGGGGTTTTTTTTGCTGCGTATCTCGTACTTCACCGTTGGGAGTACAGACGGAAAAAAAACACATCAAAACATGCGGCACATTTGGGAATAGGTTCCGCCGAGTTATGTTAACGATTCAGCTGTTTCTGAAAAAACTGCATAAGACAAAAAGGCTAATGTTGATGAAAACTATTTCAAATCAAACAAAATGTTCAACTAGAAACAATGCAGATAAAGGTCTGGATTGAAACTGCTATTATCTTGCTGTAAGTGGATTTTCACAGATTCCAGTTTCATTAAGCCCAAGCCATATGTGTAAGAAGCCTCCTGTGTTTTTGAAGAAATGTGTTAATCTTTTGTTTTCTTTTGATCAAAATCCCACTTGGCTCCAGCTAGAACTTTTCAGGTAGATCAGCTGCGACCATAATGTCTGGTGTTTACTTCTGCTTGGAGCTGTCTTAGTGCCCCAACTGTTCTTGTTCTCATGGCATTTCTGAGAACGAGTTCACAGCTGCACTGAAGACAAAGTGTTGACCAGGAGCGCTCCCTTTTAACAGAGGCTGAACTAATGGTGTCGACTTGGTGCAGCTGCAACTGTTAGCAACAAAGATTATTGGTGTTTTGTTTCCAAGTGAACTGCCCCAGTCTAACTGAAAGTTTCCAGTGTTATGACCCACAGAGGGGTCAAATCAGGTCTGGCTGGGTACCAGGCCTCGCATTGCACAGACGGAAACCCAAACCTCTATCAAAGCATTTTTAGAAATGTGACAAAGCAGTGCGGGGTTGATGATTGGAAAAGCATTCTGCCCGGGCAGCATGCGACAAGAGCAATTAGGGACTTTGAAGAGACAAATTACCAGCACGTGGTGCAGCTTTTTGACAGAAATGTCCACCCTGTACCGTCAGAACCGGCAGCGTGAAACTGCTGGTGTCTGATTCTGTACATCTCACCTGGAAAGTTTTCAAACTCTTGACACACACCGCAGGGTTTGTAATTGTTCAGATAGAAAAGTGGGTCATCATTCAATCTCAAGTTTGGCAGTTTGACTCTGATCTCTGCCTGTTTGTCTATCGTCATTTTGTTCACTGTCACTGAATGTGTGCGTGTGTGTGTGTGTGTGGGTGGGTGGGT
>OMNM01002310.1:24872-43010 GCA_900302745.1 Parablennius parvicornis | reverse complement strand
GTCCTGGGTCCGCTGCTCGCCGTAGTCCACCACCGCGTGGGGGGGGTCCACGGCGAACCAGACGAAGACCCCCAGGAGCTGAACCGAGATCAGGGAGAAGGTGATGACGAGCTGGGAGGCGGGAGAGATGAACCTGTTGTGAAGAGGGAATGTTCGTTTCAGCAAGAAAATCTACTGACATGGACAGCGATTTCGGTTAAAAAAACATTACGAGGCACTGGATGCATCCCGACCCGCCCACAACCAGAGAATGGGTTGACACGATCGATGATATATGGAACATGGGAAAAAAATGTATTTTAAATAGGACAAGTTTATGAAAGTATCAAAGTGGGCTTCCTGTATGGGGGAAGAGGCAAATTAATTTTTTTATTCTCTGTATTCATGCATCCCTGTTCTATTGTTCGGAAAAAAAAAAAAAAAAAAAAGAGTATTGATGTTGAGTTGGCTTAAATGGAGCGTTTTAATGTCTGTTCTACTGTCATTTATTTGAAATGAATACTGACAATGACATGATCGTATGCAATGCTCTGAAAATTAGGAAAAAAAAAAAAAGAGAAAAGGAAAACAAAGCAGGTTTTAACAGCTTGGGACGAATCCACTCTGTTTAGATTCCCTAAACAGTGACTCTGAACACCGTCGTGTAAATGCACTCCCAATATGCAATAAAAGTTTTTCCCCTTTTAACTTGAAAAGACTGTAAACCTCAATGTCCAAACAATTACAAGCTGCATTATAATTCCAATCTTTATAAGGAAACAACCTGTTCCTTTGAGCTCAGAGCCTGAGGACCTGGAGGAACAACACATGCTGGAACATTAATAATAATAAAAAAAAAAAAAACAGCTTCAACAATGTTTCCCGTGAGCGATTCCTTGAGCCGGACAGAGCTGAGGGAAAACAGCTGACCGTCTGGGGGAGCGGGGATGTGAACTTGAGCAACCTGAGCACTATTAAATCCAAAATTACCATTTCAGCCACTAAGTTGACTCTCTCCAGAGTCACGCTCTCTGAGTGCAAACAGTACAATAGGTGAGAGTGAGTTCATGACTCTCATGAATAATGTATGAAAATAAATGATAAGTAATGATTGCAAGTGGTGTAATACGGGGGGAAGTGGAGGTTAAGTTTCGGGGGAAAACACATAATTGAGTGCACTCACTCACACCGACATTTGGTGTCACTAAACTCATCCAAATCTACATATTGAACACATAAACAGAGATATGACAAATGTTTTATTCATCCATTTTACCTGGGTGCCGTCACAGACTTCTTCCCTTGCTCAAAGATGCGGTGTATCCTGTTCGTCTTGGTGAGCAACGCGGCGTAGCTGAAGCACATCCCCAAGCCCAAGAAAATCCTCCTGAAGGAGCACACGCCCACGTCCGGCGTGGCGATCATCAGGAACGTGATGGCGTAGCACAGGAAGATCCCCGTGAGCAGCACGTAGCTCATCTCGCGCCCCGACGCCCGCACGATGGGCGTGTCGTTGTACCGCACGAACGTGACGATGACGAAGGAGGTGGCGATGATGCCGAGCATGGAGATGAAAACGGGGAAGACGGCCCAGGGCGAGTGCCACTCCAGTTTGATGATCGGGATGGGAACGCAGCCGGTGCGGTTGGTGTCGGGTCGCATCTCGTATGGACACAGCTCACAGGTGAACTCAGAAGCCTGGAGAGGAAGAAGTTTTTTTAAAAAAATTAAAAAAAAATTAAAAACAGAATTTAACACATAGATTGTTGTGTGAAGCAGGGCTGTGACTGTCACTCAACACTGGAAAACGTTGTGTAAACGGGGTCTTAATGAGAAGCGAGGACATACTGAAGCACAAAGGTGAACAGCAGAAGGCTGCAATGCTTTCAAAGGAATTAATGATTTTAACATTAACAGTCATCTAACCTATTGTCATCAAAATTTAAATGTGTCAGTTTTGTATTGTGAGAAGCTTTTGTTTGAAGAGCTACCCTGTGACATCGGAGTTTTCAGTGTGAACTTGATCTTCCCGCATCAATATATTGTATTTATCATAAAGAACTGTGTTAAAAATGTCATAAAATATAAACAATTTACTTTTTTTTTTTTTTTTTGCACAAATTCTCAGAGGGAAATGGATGTAAAGCAAATGAATATGTATGTAAAGTAACATTGTATTTGTTCACGTTAACATTTCTGCACTCATAAGCTACTTTAAGTGTTGACAATGAGCTTAGGTGGGTATATAATCAGTCCAACCATCTGATTAGTAAAGGTGTGTGGAAATTTCCAGTATGTGCACATAACCCGTGTGGGCACGACTGAAAGTAGCTGACGATCAGGCAGACACATTTTATTTCTCGTTAAGAAGAATAACATTTTACACATCATTTTTGTACACTTGCTCAAGAGTCAAATACTTGTTTTTTGTCATGTTTTTATACATTTTCAATTCAAATAAAAGTCTCCAATCTGCGGTCCGGCATCAACACATTATTGATTCCACAGCAAACGCATGTAACTGTAAAATGAGTATCGACTGCTCGGTCTGACAAGCTTGAGCTGCTGCTGTTATGACTGCTATTTTATTTTTCCTTTATTACTTGGCGAGCAGGGGGAACTCTCTGCCTATATACTTGCTCGCTTGTGGATTTCTCTAACTTAATAAGAAGGATGATGAGCTGCCAAATTGTTCCCGCCGATGATATAATTAACACTGGGGATGTATCTTTATAATACGTGACGAGACCCTTTCCCTCACCTCAAATTAGATACAACTCCATTTGCTTTAATGGCATCTGTGGGGTTCTGTCTGCATACATAAATAGAAAAAAGGGCCACCTATGCGGATCGATTTTTTTTTTTTCTTTGATAACTTCAATTGAGATGAAACAAAGAAAAAACTACTGGGGAGGAGCAATGAGCACACAGCAGTCAGAGAAAAGATGCCTGCAGTGTTGTTTTGTTTTTTTTTTGTTGAAAATGTCAAAGTCAAATCAGTGGAAAAAAGTTCTGTTTCAGATTCATTAATGATGCCCTCCACTATAATGGGTTTTATTATAAAGCAGACGTACAAAGTTCAACCAGTGTTTGACATTTGGGTTAAGTTGAAAAGGTTAGAACAACCGTCTACGCCAGTTTTATCCAAATTAGTGTTGCTGCGGTGGAATCGATGCCAGGTAACATTGGGCAAAGGTTAGGAAACACACGGGGGAAGTTTGGCAGTAATCATCTACGCACTCGCTCACTCATGCAAGTTAATGCCACGTATTTACATTTTGTTTTGTTTTTTTATCCCTTTTTTAGACGTCTTGCCGTCATTAAAATCTGAATGTGCTTATCATTCTGACAGGAAAATGATAGGCATGAATAAACATTAGACATTTGGAACTACAGTTGTATTCCGTGTCTACATACAGAACCTAAATTGTATATATTGAGTTAGGAGAGCTTGTGCATGTGCAGTGGCAGCATTTCAGAATAGTGTTTTGCTCTGTCTACACGTAGACAGATTTGGAGCGCTTTGAAAAAGTTGCATTTACCCCGAATTTCAGAGAGTCTGAGTGTTTTCAAGAAATTCCTTCTTGGGAGCCATTTTTAGTTGCATTTTTAGTGGGACAGGGCACCGCTGTCGTGAAAACAGAAAACACTTTTTTTTTTTAATATATGCAGGTGTATTACACTGGTTTGATCATATTTTCACACTTTCTTGTTTCATCGTATTGGAGTATGTTAAGTTGATTACATTAATAGAATATCTATTGAAAAAGTTCAGCTGAACTTTGAGGTCGTGCTGATGAACTTGTAAAAGTTTTGATAATTATGATTCACAACTGACTGTTGTCCCAATTGTTATGTTATGTAGTCAGCATAAATTATGACACTATGCCTGATCACACTCTAAAAATAATCCTAATGCACTTGGCAGCGTGTCAGTTTCTACTCTCATGTCCAGTTCATCTCGTTGCTCTTTTTTTTTTTGGGTGTGATTTTGGTGCATTCAATGTATTTTTTGTAACAGATCTAAAGAGATTGATATTTATATGTCATACAGTATAATGGCGTTTAGAGTGCATCCAACAAATAGTTGAGAACTATCCACAGCAAAAAAGTCAACATATTTTATAAGAAAACACCAAGAATGTTAATTCAATAAGTACATTTAAAGTAGGATTTTTATGCGCTGCAGCTTGTGGTGCACAGGATCTCGTCCTGCTGAAATCACATCTGCAACCCGATTGATGATTTTAGGCAGAGCAGTGATAACAAGAATGCAATTTTCAGTGCACAGGAATCATATTTCATTGTTTCATGTCTTGCAATAGATGATAGTTGTTCCCTAAGAGACGTACCTGATAGTGGTATCCCTCACAGCGCTCGCAGTGCCAGCAGCACGGCACGCCTTTCACTACCTTCTTCCTTTCCCCGGTGCGGCACGGGATGCTGCATACGGAAGCCGGCAGGGACGGATCCCCCGTCCTCCAACGCATGGCTTCCACCTGAGAGGAGAGCAGAGGAGAAGAGAGGGTTACGCCAAGCAATTATTCGCCACTTCCAATGGCAAAATAACACTTCCTGTCTTCTCGTAGGATACGATACAGCACGGAGATTGGCAGCCATCTGTTCAAGCTGACATTGCTGTGTGTTAACAGTGCTTTAACACTCGCTTTTTCTCTGTACCTGCAGAATGTGCGTCTGCAGGGCTTCTTGGAGAGCAATTAGCACAAGCAGATCCTCTGATCGCTTTCCCGAGCGCTGCCAGGCACAAAACTAACACCAGCTAGTCTGGAAGCCAGCAATCAGACCATAATCAGATCTGGCACAAATAGGCCATCTGTATTTCCTTCTGTGTGTGCGTGTGCGTGTGCGTGTGAGTGTGAGTGTGTGTGCATATGTTCGTCCATGTGTGCATTTTGTTTGTTTGTGCTCGTGTCATCCTGGAATCATTGTGAATCCCAGAGACTTCCGTACGTCTGGCTTGTGAGAGTTTGCATGAGCGCGTTGTAATTTGAGGTGATGTGAGCGAGTGTTTGTAATAAAGTCTGTCATTATATTGAGCCCCCAAGGTTCACTCACTGCTGGCAGTGCTTGAAAAAAAAAAAAAAACACACACACACACACACACACACACAGAAAAAAAAAAAAAAAAATGGAGCAATACTGCTTTAAACAAGCAAAGAAGCAGCAGCCCTACAAAACTAGTTAGGAGGAAGAAGTCATCAGGGACGGAGAAAGTGAACTTCAGTCCATCAGTGACACATAGAAGAACACGCACCAAGTTAAAACAACAATTTCGGGTCTATTCACCGCATTTTGTGTTGCGCGTAAATCTCAAAAGAAGATAATTTGAAGCAGTTCATCCTGGCTACTGCATTCTTTCCTTTGTTTATTGAGCGTTTTTTTGTTCATTATTTATTCATGTCTTCACCTTAATCCACACAAAAGCAAAATACGCACCTTGTTTCGTAACGGAAAAAAACAAAAACTAATAAATTATGCACTACCCAAAACAACACAAGCCCAGTCATGAACCTCACTTTCATTAATTACTAATGTGACATAATAGCAGCTATATTAGGCTCCCGCTTAAACTTCAAGGGGTTCAGACGTGGTGTGTAGCAACAAACGTTTGTCACCAAACTCACCTGCTTAACACACAATTCTCCTCTTACACAGAGCTGCCTGGTCTTTGTCCCGACGACACTGCTGACTGATCGCAACCACTTCAACCTGCAGCCGGCGCAACCGTGTCCTTTGCTCCTTCAAGCTTAACTGGTTTGTTAAGAAAGGCTTAAATGCATCTATCAATTTGTCAACTGTCAAAAGGCCCAGTTGGCGTCTGAAATGGTGTTTCTTGCTGTCTTCGAGCCACCACGTCTCCTTCTCCTTCTGTCTCTCAGCCAAGCAGGCCGTCCATCAGCCAGGAAGCAGTTTGTGTCTATTAGTCTTCTCATCTGTCATCTGGCCTTTCTAATGAAGTCCTGGGTGGATTTACAACTACAAGCGCTCCCGTGCGCTCGAGGAGTTCATGTGCAGGCATGTGTGTGGAAGTGAGTGACTGAGACAGAACAAGGACATTTCAGAAGTATTTATGGGCTGAATTTCATAATGGGACATGATTCGGTGTGAAAGGATTTTGTTTTCACTTTGTTTATTGTGGAAATTTGCATTTGGTAGATTATTAGTGGTAATAATAATTACTTATTCCACCCCTCCAAACGATCTGGCACTGAAAGCCTGACCCAGTTTGACCCCGTTCCTGTTCCGCTGATCGTTTCCAGCTCAGTGCCGTTTTCTCTTCTCGGATAGCGGTTGTCTTGTCACACAGTCCTGGGGTTTCCTGAGTGTGTGTCTGATCCACCTCCACTCCCTCCTGCGTATTCGCTGTGTCATTCCTTCCTGGTTGGTAATCTCACTTCATATCGGCCCGTTGGTCTACGAGTGTGATTCTCAATTTGGGTGTTCTCGTGTTAAATTGCCAGATGAGCCCTTGGAATTACCATTAGCCTCTCATATATATAGTTTCTTTCCTGAAGGACAGAGTCCAGACGCAGTGATCCCCTGGTCCTCCAGGTTGGGGCTTGAGCTGCCTGCCTTCATAAAACCTCTTTCAGTTGCAGCAACATCCACAAGCTTCTTGGCAATTTGTTGCTCACCCCACTAATGCTTGTTTATTTCAAATGTAGCAAAGACATAAAAAAAAGTTCAATTCCATCTCACTTTATTTCCAGAATAAAAGCAATGACTATGCAGTAATTTTGTTTTGAAGCGAGACTCCAGATAAGCATTGTTATTTTCCATCGATTTCTAAAATAACTATGTCCCTCCTAATTAAATTGTTGCTGTTTCACCTTTGAATTTGTTTTTTGTGGAGTAGAATAAAAGCCTTGGTTTTAATTAAAACGTTCCTCCTTTTTGATTGTCCTGCGTTAGTTAGTTTTGTTGTCTTTGTTTCCGTCCGGGGAGGAGTGCATGTGTGTTTGTATTTTCCTTACTTTCAGGTGTAATTTATTAGTCCAGGACCCGATGACTCTGTACTCAGCGGTGGATCTGTTGGTGATCTGGTACTGGAAGATATCGTATCTTCCCGGAGCATCTCCATTCTCATTGAAAACCACTGGTGTGCCGGCACTTCCTACAATCAACAGAAAGATGGAAAAGACAGTAATTAAATGCGAATATAATATAATTCCCTCTGTTTTTTTTTTTTATACTTTACAAGAAAATGTCCCGTGAAATTAATTTGGATTGCTTCAACAAACAAGAGCAGTATGAATATCATTAGCTATTAATAGATACCACTTTCCTCATTGTTTTGTATACCAGCTCACAGATTTTCCGAAAGGAAAAATCCAGTACAGCATGAATGAATGAAGGATTTATTACAAAGCATTTATGTGAAAAGTTGCACATAATGCATTGACAGAAAAGCACAAGATTCTACAACGTACATTCGATGTTTGCATGCATTTAAAGTAGTGAAATCTTCTCAGGCAGCCGGTTTATGAGCTGTGATTGCAAAAGTATTGTCCCACTTTAGTCCTCGGTCTACCTTTGTGTGCAGCAGAGTGCCGTGATTGAATATGCACACGCATGGATGAGTTTATGTGGCCTCTACGATTTGGTTTTCTCATCACCAATAAGGCTCAAACACAAACCTTTTTTTATCCTTCCCCCTCGCTGTCTCCTTTATGTACGGATACAATCAAATCAAACCGCCGAATCTGGCTTTGTATAAAGGAAATCCAATTACGGTGTTCATGTGGCGAAAGCACTGGATAATGGAGATTCCACCTGTTTACAATAAGTCATCGATATGGCGGGATGATTTCAGGGATGATGAGGATGTATAAAACAACTGCCTGTTAAAATAGAGAGACACGGAAGTGAGCAACCAATCAAAAATCGAGACAGTAAAGGGTAAAATAAACAAAAATAAGCTTTCAGCAAAAAAAGAAATAGGTTTGAGATAAAAAAAAAAAATTAATTGAAAAGAGAGACGGATAAGAAAAAACATTGTGTGGAAAGAAAGTAATCACATGTATAGAAGTGGGAAAAGAGATGCATGCACGATGGTGAATAGAGAGAGAGAATGCAAGAATGAGTCGGAAGGCTATTAAGACGTCAGGAAGATAAATGAAGATCGATACAGAATCAACTTCTCATTGACTCTGCAATTTATGAATAAAGTCCATTATAGTGAGAAACAGCAGAGAACTAGTAGCAGTTCAACTACCGCAAATGTCCTTGTACAAACATGCAAACACACTCAGTCACACATTAGTGTGCATGTGCTTTAAGCACTGTAAGAATAAAAACCCCCGATCTTCATTTCACACCCTCGATTTTCATAGATTCTATTAATTTTGCTACGACATAGTCTTTGCTAAACTTGAAGGCTTGTTCAATGCTGTTATCCGATGTGTTTTTTCTATTAGTCTGTTTATATGTTCGCTGGACCAACGGGGCTTAACAGGCCTACCAGCAGACCAAAGCTCTTATAGATAGAGTGCATCATCAAACAAAAGGCTGAGACATTTACAGACGGTTGGTGAAAGTAGAGGCTTTGCAGCCGAATGATTTACTCAATCCAGTCTCAAATCATGACATTAACATTCAGTTCAAAATGAGCTGATGATTCTTCCGAATAGTTCAGTTAACATATTTTCAACATTAGGCATATTTATTTATTTTGAGTGAATCCATGGGAAATGGTGTAGCAAGCCGGAGGTAAAGCTGTGACACTGATGGCAACCATACTCTCAAAACCAGGAGCATCCTGGGCTGAACAAGTAAAAAAAAACTGCTCGTTTTGATTTTCTGCACGAGTACTAATATTTCACCTATTGGCTGAGTTTCTTGTTTCACTCTCGCAGCAATCAGAACATTGTAGAGCTACTACGAAATGTCGCAATTATGACACTTTTTGGAGTTTCTGGCAGGTACTTTTCTTTTTCTTTTCTTTTTTTTTTTTTAACCATACAACGTGAAAGCAGTCTGTTGTTACCGTTGAGTAGGAAATGATTATTCAATCTCAATTCAGTGGTTGTGCCATTTATTGGCAATTTCTGAGCAAGGCGGATAAAGGCTGCACCCCTTTTTAAAAGCGGCATAAATTACTGCAAACACACATACAATAGGCAGGACAGGTGGTTGCATTATCAAGCCAACGTGTTGGAAAAAGAACAGGTTGCTGAAAAGCCCTGAGCAGTCGTGATTAACATTCTGCTTTAAAAGATGCCCAGGCAGGATTAACGGCCTTATGAATTTTCAGCTGAGGTTTGTTTGGTTTATTCGGCGGAAAATTTTACTGAAAACTATTGGTTTTTGAGATAGTTTTCATGAAGGATTTTATGAAAAAGACTCTTAATGATTCACCCCGCTTTATATAACTTGTTGGGTCCAAGAGTCGATCTCAGCTGACGGAAGGAGGAGGCGCCACACAAGAACCAATTACAGAAAGACAAAACACACATTTACATCGAAGCAATTTAGGGAAATTGATTAACCTCAAATGCATGTTTTTGAAATGGAGAAGAAAAGCCAGTCACACAAGAACAATGCGATAGTTCTCATTCTGAGCGAAAGTACCGACAACTACACTCTGACAGAATTACCAGGTTGGCTGAACTGTTCATCTATAGGTTGGATCAAAAAAGAATATTACCAAGTAATAAAATCAGTAAAGTTTATTTGACACATCATTATTGGAGCATTTTAACTTCACTCTTTACCTTGGGTGAAAAAAAAAAAAAAAAAAAAAAACCTGTTGCAATGGCAACGCACCTCCGCCTCATCCTGTACTCAAACGTATTCCATTCTGTGTTCAGAGGTATTTGCTGCACAACAAATCTTCCATTCAGTGGAATTTAGTCTTGAAATCACATTCTGTTCTCTTAGCAAACGTCAAAAGCAGACAGAACGCAGCCCGGGCATATTTCTGCTGATAACTTTGGTGCCTATTATACCTTGTCATCCCTGACTTGTGAGGATAATGTCATTTGGAAGCTAATTCTGTGATGAATGACAGAAAAAGCTGATAAGCTCAACAAAGACACCAAAAGTGCTGAAGGACAACGCAGGGTGACGTAAGGCGGCAATAACTTTACTTTGACTTGAAGAATTAAGGAATCAAATCGGGCTCATATTTGTTTGTTTTAAAGCACGGACAAATGTTTTCCTGGGTTCTTCTTAACTCCAAAGGTTTTCTCCTGCCGTCGTAACGACTTCGCTGAAGTGTCCTCTAGCGAGACGCTGTTTCCCTGCTCGCCAGCGGCATTGCTCTGTAACTTCCCCACAGAGCAGCGGGCTTTCCCTCTGGGTGTCAGCAACAGGAAATCACAAATCTCACAACTGTCCTCAAGATCTGTGAGAGAAGCTCACAACCTCTTATATCAAAATTGTAAAAGAATTTCAAATGACGGGTTTATGCGATAAAAAAAAAAAAAAAAAAAAAA
Source organism: Parablennius parvicornis (assembly GCA_900302745.1). Taxonomy (NCBI): domain Eukaryota; kingdom Metazoa; phylum Chordata; class Actinopteri; order Blenniiformes; family Blenniidae; genus Parablennius; species Parablennius parvicornis. The sequence goes on along the minus strand of OMNM01002310.1, from coordinate 32,574 downwards.
TCAGTGGGTGCAATGAATTCGCAGACAAAGATACACTTGCAAAACTGGGGTGAAATAAGAGTGAATAAGGGATATAGTCAAAGAAAAGAAGATGAAGAATTAATTTGCGTTTCCATTGGAGTTCAAATGGATTCGATGTCAGTCACACCCGAGAGAAAGTGCAAGAGGAGAGGAAGAAAGAAAGATAAGGAGTGAGCGAGACAGGCAAAAAAAAAAAAAAAAAAGCATCAACTCTCCGATAGCTTAACAGCCAAAGAAAGGAAGAGAAAGACAAGAAAGGCAGGGGAGGAAAAAAAAATAATGACAGAAGAAGACCAAAGTAAGCAGGGCTGCAGGAGAGCGTCAAAACCTGTCCGTCTGACACTGAGATGCAGAGACACATGGGTCGACTTAAAAGCAAAAGGAGATAGGGAAATGAGGGTGAACAAGAGAGGGGAAAAAAAAAAAATGTCTTAATATTACATAGCAATGCAGCTGAAGAGACTCCAAGTTTCCTTGGTTTGGCAGAACAGGGGAAGAATGAAACACTTTGAGGGGGTTGAAAAGCAGAATTTGGGAGAATATCAGTTAGTTTTCAAAACTCTCCTCGGCTGACAGAGATGGAGCAGGCAGATGGAAGACGGGTGCAGACAGACAAAGAGAGCGTGCAAGAATGCCACAGACCTCTCTCCGTTACTGCAGATAGCCATACTAAGACAAAAAAAAGAAAGGAAGAAAGAAAGAAAGAAAGAAAGGCAGAGACTGACTTCTACAGAAAGAAATGTTGGAGAATATCAGGCTGTTAGAACCCCTGAAGCTTCTTCTTGGATGATTAGTTTCATGCCAGAGTTTGCCACAGTTTTCGTACTGGAGACTAAATGTTTATGATGGGGAAAAGACTACACTGCAGCAAGCATTAATAAAACACGGATGTGTGTGTGTGTGTGTGTGTGGGTGTGTGTCTGTGTGTGTCTGCACGTGTGTGTGCTGTGTTTTCGCCAACAGGCTTCCATCTGTGTGCCACACATCCACAGCACTAATAGGAGAGAGCGAGACAGACAGGCAGTTGAAGAAACACAAAAAGAGAATATGAAATGACAGAAGAAAAGTAATAATTATCTCCACTTATTCCCCACCAAAAAATAAAATAAAAATAAAAAACCCACTGCTTTCCATCGGAGGAGTTAACAGAGTGAGAGCGGCTGGTTAAATCCAGTCCTTATCCTTCATTCCTGCTCCTTTTCGCCCCCTTTCTGTTTTCTTTTTTTTCCTCCAGCCAGTTTTCACCGCTTGCTATGAAAACAATCCTCGTGGCCAACCACCTCTCTCCTTCCAGCAACAGCTGCTTCTTCTTCCTCTGCGCGCCGGTTCAAAGCGTACTTCGCCTTTTTATACCCTGAGCTCCGGCTCTTTACCTCCTAGCTTTGCTTCACTCCGCTGCTCTCTATCTTTAAAAAACTAGTCATTTTTCAACCTCTTCCTCCTCTTGATGCATTTCCTAAGCACTCTAACCTCGCTCCGTCCCTCCATCTATCCATTATTTCCCTTTTAAAAAAAAAAAAACCTCTCCTCTCAGACGCTTCTCATTTTCTCTCGTCTGAAAAGAAAAAAAAGAGACAGTTTCCCTCGTAGAAAAATAGACAAATAGGCAACAAAATAAAGCAATATAAGGTTTAAAGAAATCACTGTAATGAAGGAGAGGGGGGAAAACAAAGCATGAGACCGAGGTGGTCCAGTAAACCGGTGGTACATACCACACATGCCATCGCACACATGCGCACAGGCCAGCGTTTGCAAGGCAGCCTCCAGTAATTACAGAAAACTAATTTACAGAGCCAACGTTTGTGTCATGATCTGCATTCACCGCGGTCTCGCAGGAAAATGGGGAGGAGAGTGGAGTAGCGAAAATAGCGGTGAAAACACAGAGACAGGGCCATATTAAGTTGATCAAAAGAGACAAAACAGCCCGAACGGTAAGGAGGGGGGTGCAGAAATACAATTTAGAGAGAATGAAAGCCAGCGAGAACAAAAAGTAAAGAAAACAAGGAACAAGGAGTTATATTACCAAACACAGCAAAAAAGAAAAAAAATCCCGGGTGGCACTGATAACGCTGGTTTATGTTCCATATAACTCATGAGATAAAGTCATATTAACTCAAACAAAAGGATTTTTTTTTTTTTTTTTTTTAGACGTAGCTATATGACTGGTCATGTTTTCTAAGCTTCGGTATTTCACAGCTTTGTCTTAACTCCGTGTATTGATTGTGGCGCCAACGAGCACAGACATAATCTGTAAATCTTTCGGCGCACGAAGAAATATAAGGCCGCTACATAAACAAACGCAATTGTCATCTTCACAGCTCATTATTTTTTTTTTTTTTTTTTTCCCCCACCAAAAGTATGAAAAGTAATCTCTTTATGCTCCGACCTTCAAGCTTTCAAACATGCAGCAGTTACACATATTAAACAATGCAGGCAACAATATTGGACAGCCGAAGCTGGTTGTGGTAACATCTGTTGAGCCCGGACATAAACTGGACCTCCATTATTCAGCTGGTCAATACCCTTGACAAAAGACATTCAGCCTTTATATGATCTATTGATCCACTCACAACTATAATGACACAGAATAATTCGTGAAACTTGTATTTGATGGTTAACAGATTGACTGTATTAGTTGAGAAAAGAGACATTTTTATACCATTTGTACAGACAAATCAATGTCCATCATGTTTCCTGATTGACGATCTGTCTCAACATGCGACTCCATGGAGACACAAAAATGCATGAAACTACGTGAACTGGTGACAATTATCATTTAAAGATGCACTTTACTGCTGGTAAACTCCAGGTGAAGTTTTTAACACAGTGATTTCTAAATGTTTGATACTTGTAACTATCTTGCAATGGATGCAAAAATGACACATGATGGACAATCTATACAATTGCTGATAATAAAGATACAGGGTTTCTACCAAGCGTCATTGTTCAGCAACATAAAGAGCATAAAATAAGTACTCGATAAGTACCGCGACATTTATTAAAACCAGACATGCTGAAGGCTCATTTCTCATTTTGTGCACTTTAGCAGACTCTGAGTCAGGTTTCAGACATCTGAAACCAAAAGACTATTTTGTATAAAAGTAAAATTTTAGATGAGATATTACAAACATAAATTGACAATCTGCGTGGAAACAGGTGAAAAGCAACTTATCCAGGGACTAGTTTTACAGTCGAGAGTCAACAAGATGGAAATCTAACTTTGTTTTCCGTCGATACGAATCGTTAATGCTTATAGCGTATGGTTTTCTGCATGTGAGGTTTATTTTCAAAAAACTTTTTCCAACGTTTCTGCCTTTTCTGTCTATACCGACATCTCCTGCATTCCGAGTGACTATTTCCTCTCAATTCATCTTGATCGGGCGTGGCCATTCTCCTCTGACATCAATAAGGCATTTTGAACCACAGAACTGCAGCTCAATTACATTTTTTTGTTTTTGGATCACTTGCTGCAAACTCTCCGGATGACTGTGCTTGGAAATCCCAGTAGATCAGCAGTTTCTGAAACTCTCCTCCATTGCATTGAAGAAACTTTGCCATATCAGTCTTCTGCCCTCACTGGAGCTGACACTCACATTATTTGACACACAGCTAAGTGTACGGCTTCAGGGTTTCTGGAGCCGCCCGTTAATGTGAAAGAGCTTCACGTGGCGTGTGCACTGTGTGAGAGCACTCCCACTGTAGACGTGGTGACACTACCTGAACAAGATTGAAAATTATGTCAATAATCTGCTGCCGGCTCCCTGCTGTGTGTGAGTGGGCAGCGGGTAGTAAGTAGACGAATATGTGTGAAATCGCGGAGTTATATTTGTCTCTGTGTGACATAACTTGATGTATATGAACCTTCAAGGAAGCTGTCAGTAAAATAGACACAATGTAACTGTATTATTATGAGTGATTTGCAGCAGTTTGAATTTTCACCTTCAGAACACGCTCAGACTTACGTTTGGAGGACACGTTCATGTTCTCCATGAGAAGAACTGGTTTCCTCTGAATATATCCAGTTACAGTCCCAAAACATATTGGAAGTAACTCGGCGACTATAAATAAACTTTAGTTATGAATGAAGATGCGCGAGTGGTTGTTCGTCTCTCCGTATTTGCCCGGTGATAAACACGACAACCTGTTCAGGGTGCATCTTGCTTCCACCCATCGCCAACTGGCTGCTTACTTGCTGGCTATTTATCGGAAATGCAAAAACATGATTCTGAATTTTTGCCACCTCAAAAAACTGGTGTCTCAAGAAATTCCAGCAGGTTGAGAAACATTAGCGTACACAAACATCCAAGATTATGTTACTGATGTTCTTTCAGTGTAAAGCATCACCTCCACACTCATTACTCTGGCGTGAAATTTGAGCCTGACACCAAACCATTCACTATCCTCTCTCTCTCTCTTTTACGACCGCCTTGACCCAGAAAACTTTGGCAACTCTGAGTATCGTCAACTTAATCATTGCTTAGTTTTACGTTTGTTTCAGCTCAAGATGGATGTACTCAATCGGACCTTTCGAATCCCCTCGCTACCGTCTCCTTCCATGTCTCTCCCGGTGTCACACCTCATATAACACAATATTCCTCCTTCTTATTGTTTTCTTGGAGTTTTCTCATTCGCCGAGGCCATCAAGCCAACTGAAAGTTTGATAGACCTCAGTCAGCACATCCCCCTCAAGTCTCTTTGTCTTCTGCTGAAGGTCAATGTGCTCAGCTTCACGTCTCAATCTCTTCCTCTAGCCGGCCTGGAGTTTCCCCTTTTACGCTCCTCTGCCAAATGGACAGATTGCGAATTGCTCTAATCTCTCATTTTGTCTCCTCCTTTTTGAAGCTGTTATTGACCAAGTGAAGTTCATCTTTCTTCTACCTCTCTCTCTACATGCTCTCCCCCATTGTCTGTTGCATTATTTTTTTTCCTGCAGTGCTTTCACATTTTACAAATCTTACGTCCATTGTTTCATTTCCTCCAATCGACTCGCTCCTGCTTCGTCCCGATAGCTTCTTTTCTTCATCTTCTCCCAAGGTCCTCGCGCCCAAGCGCTCTTCTCTACCTCCTCCCGCGACCTCTGTCGTCTTTGCTCCTTCTGTCTTTCTCAAAGTTCGTTAATACTTGATCCCAAGTTCATCCTCTCAGAAAGTTGCTCTTTCAGAACCGAAGTCATCTCTCACTCTCCCTCTGAGGTCATTAAGAACAGGTGAACTTCATCACTCGCAGCTGTTAAGTCTCCACGTCTAATCACTGAAATCCCCATTTATTTCTCTCTCTCTCTCCATCTCTCTCTCTCTCCATCTCTCTCTCTCTCTTTCTCTCTCTCTCTCCCCAGGCTTGCTCAGCCAGGTATATAGTTTATCATCTGAAAGTCAACCCCTCTAATTACAGCAAGTCAGTTCCTATGAGGGAGTCCATCTTGTTCTCTCGGCAGGAGAGAGAGCCTGCCGGCGATTAGATGACAATGTGTTTATCACATGACAGCTACTAAAAGACAAAAAGTAGGATTAAAAGTTTGTTTTGCACAGTCACACGTAAAACAAAGAATGTTTTTAGGATTACACAATTTAAACCAGCTATACTTTTGATTATTGATGTCAGTTCCATTCAGACTAAACTTTGGATCACTTTATACATTGAAGCCCCGTTTACACAATAACATTTAAAGTGAAAAGGGCTCATTTTAGTTTCAGAAAAGTTTCATGTTTCGACAGCAACATTTTGAAATTTAAATGTGAAATAAAGACAAACAAACCACGTCACTGTGTGTAAACTAATCTTTTTTTTTGTTTTTTTTCATTTGAAATGCAGCGGGTGTCTGCCAGTCAGTCTTGTTTATGCTTGTAATGTACTACGTTGTCAATAAAGTACAATACAATGAACTACAACATGACAACAAGGTCACTGAAAATGTGTACTAGCAGCACGATGCCCTTGTAAATGAATTATTACCTATTCATCCCCTCAACAAAAACTGTTCATTATTGGTATAAATAGTGTCATTCAAGTGTCACAACAGAGTCATAATTCTTTTTTTCTTTTTTGCGTACCCACTCATTGTCATTCATTTCAGACACTTCTAAATCGACCAGGAACAAGATGAGCAACCTGTTCAAAACGCTCAATAACGTTTTGTGTGTGAGACAACTTCTCTGGTCGAACTAACTCTGAATGCTTCGAGGTACGCAAGATGTCACGGAAATATATCTAGCAAGCAAAAAGTGTGAGCAGCAATTTTAAACATGAGGAAGAGGGAAGTCATAATGATAACAATTCATGGTTGAACTCAGAAGAGCGATGTGCCTGACACAAAGCTATTGAGGCTACACATGCAATTTTGGGTATATTTTAAAATAAATTACACTTGTTTTGATAGAACATCCTAGTATTTCTATCCCATTTGTCGGACAATAAATCCAGGGCATACGCCAAAATAATGATAGAGACCAGGTAAACAAATGGAAATCGCTGTTGTTAGTCGATGAGCCGATGACTTCCGTCGAAGCGATGGGAGTCCGACAGACAGCTAAAGAAAAAGACGAACGGATATGAGACGTGGCGAAAGTGAAACAACGAAAAACTCAGGAAGATAAAGCGTCGAAAGGTTGATGGAAAAAAAAATATGGGGAGATTAAAAGGACGAGACAGTGTGATAGAGATGAAAACCAAAGGAAGGCCATCATTTAGTAAAGCCTTTAAAGGAAAAAAAAAAAAAAAATCACAAAACAACAAAAGCAGAAACACTTAGATGGAGATCTAACACAATGAATATGTGCATGTGTGTGTGGTTTTACGTACATTGCAAACACATTACTCAGTCAAAAACATACATAACATCAGGTCTTTTTGTCCTTTTGTATGGTTAAAAAAAAAGGTTTCCATGAGACAAATTCTTTATGAGTGAGAACATATTCCTCAGCCAGTTCCAGATGTTGTTGTTGTGGTAACTACTGTTCCCTCACATCAAGAATATAAACCATACATGTTCAGCTTGGGGCCTTGTGTTTTCTGTATACACACTTTAGTTAGGGTTAGGCCAGAAAATGAATGGATGAATGTTCGGTGATAAACGGGAGAAACCGAACCTAAAATAAACAAAAGAGCAAATTCTTTAAATGAATGAAAGCCAATGCAAAGTTGACATAGGATCTTAAACAAGAGGCCAAAATGAGTATCTACAAACACAATATGTGTGTGTGTGTGTGTGCATGTGTGACCACAGTGTGTGTGTGTGTGTGTGTGTGTGTGTGTGTGTGTATCTAGTATTGCAATAAACAACCAGAACAAAGAGTAATCGGTTCAGGAAGTAAATATCAGTTTATATATCTGAAAGTGGTTATTTTTCATTCTCCCTCACCTTTCTTTTATTAGTTTAGCTCGACAACTTCATTTCTGGATTTTTCTTTTTTCTATCACGCTAATCCAATTTTAACAAGTTTTGGTTGAGAAACTATGGGAAGCAATCGAATTAAATTGTGCTGTGAAAGTGATTTCTCTTCTCTCGAAACAATTCCTATCTGTACCTTTGAAATGTACACGAGATTCATTATTTCTGAATGACAATGTGTCACTTTTCAATGCTGCTGACGTATTGATAGCAAACATATGGAATGTAAGTAAGAAGTTGTAAGGTGTTGGATTGTTTTCAATGAATGAATAGGTTTGAGTTTTTTTTTTTTGT
>OMNM01002310.1:12686-24852 GCA_900302745.1 Parablennius parvicornis | reverse complement strand
AATGTACACGAGATTCATTATTTCTGAATGACAATGTGTCACTTTTCAATGCTGCTGACGTATTGATAGCAAACATATGGAATGTAAGTAAGAAGTTGTAAGGTGTTGGATTGTTTTCAATGAATGAATAGGTTTGAGATTTTTTTTTTTTTAAACTATCGTAATGAATTACACACTCCGAACTAAAATGCAATGCCATCAATTGGGAAAGTTCGGCTTTGAATGACTTTGCAAACTTTTGAACTTACTCGCGACAACCTTTCATTGAGAACTACCACCCATGTAATGAAAAGAAGAGGATGTCACCCCAAGTCCACCGGCGGGATCGAACAGTTCACCATTTTCCAATGAGCTCCTTGTCTCATTCTTCCTCGTCTTGTTTGTTGCACCTCTTTCCTTTTCTGTCACTCTCACCTGCCAGGTTTGACTTTGTAAGTCGAGTCGGCTTGGTACAGATCCAACGGCGGGGAACAATCACTGCCCTAACAACTCCAAATGAAGCCCTCCCTCTCACTCCGCCCTGTGGCCTCGTGTTGGTGCTTGGAAGGTGAATTGGTATGGATCCACCAGGAGCAGAGAGAAAAGAATCCATGCCCCAGCAACTTTAACTTATTCTCTCAAACGCAGACTTAAAACGACTCTCTATCTTTGGCCCTCTCCTCCTTTGACGTTATCAATGTCATGTCTACCCGAAACAGATCGATATCAAAACTACATTTAATTGGAAAAGTGCGAACACGCCCGGGCATTTATAGTTCAACACACAACACAAAGTAGCCAGCTTAAAAGCTTTAAATCTTCCAGGCTTTGGTCTGATGTGAACAATCCCAATAAAAGTAACACCAAAAGTAACAGAATAAACAACCACCCAACAAATCCCTCAGCTCTTAATCTGCACCTCGGAGACCTCAGCAAAGACAGGCAACGTAAGAATGAATTGATAGAGAAAGAGAAAGAAACTTTTTTTCCAAGGTTAAAGATTCTGTAGGCTTTTCAAAGATATTATAGCTAAATCACATATTGAATCACTACAATTAACGTACCAGTCGTTTCCAGTCGTACTATTGAATTCCACCATCAGTTATTTCTGTGAATGTCCAACCTCTGGGGGTGGGAACACAACTCAGGTTTGGAAGGTCAAACAACAATAACTCAAGCCTGACTGTGACTTAGAGTACAAAACAAATAGCAACTTTTTTTTTTTTTTTTTCCCCCCTCTGGGGAGGGAAAACTCTGGGGGGAGATTTATTTCTGTGATTTTGAAACATACAAGAAAAGAGTTTCCAGAGGAAGTAGTATAGATGGATCGTCTGACTGCCAAAGTGGTAGAAACACAACAGTTTTTGGGAGAACTAATCCAGCAATTTGACGTGTTTGACTTGAAGTGCCAAAAGGTGGTTCAGCACTCAAAACAGTGGCGACACAAAAAAAAAAGGCCTTGGTTTTGTTTCCACGTGGGGCCATTCTTTCTTGAGGTTGCATATTCGTTCTGCACCTGCTCGGTTCTTGTTTCTGCAAGAGCAACTGGGATCTCTCCACGACTTCGTCAAGCAAAATATATTGTTTGTTGTTAAAGATCTCTCTTTGTTAGCCTCGCAATAAACAAAGACCTTCGGCGAGAGGCTCACAATTTTAGAGTGGATGTTCATCATGAGCCGCTATTCATTTTGCAGTATTAGTGAACTGAAAACATGACCAGGTTAAAACACATTCAATAAATGAGGTATAAAATATAACGAGGATGATAAAACCGACACCAAAGAAGAGGAACTTTCTTAGGAAGTATTTGGCATTGAGGACATATTACCTGTGTTCCAATGAAATGTGAGTTCATAAGTACAGAACACAAGTATTTGTACTGATTTAATGCCTCTGATGGGCCACCATGGATTTACGCTGGAATTTGGTACCACTGCAGGCTCAGAGAAACACACACAATATCAAATAATTCAGTCTATATTCTGCACTGGAACCAGACAGAGCGTCATCAACAAACTTCCCCAGGTGAGGTGAGCTGTGCTCCGGTCATCTATGGAGAGAACAAAGAGCAGAAGTACAGCTCACAGCCCGGTGGAACACCAGTGGAGGTGCGTGACGGGTCCAAGAGTATATTGTTCAACAATACTCTTTGTGTTCTGTGCGTAAGGAAATCCAAATGAAATGAATCAAGAGTTTTTGACTGCAACCAGTATAAGCGGCTTGTTTCATGCAGTCCTCTGGCTGTGCGATATGCCCGCAGGAATGTGTTGAGCTGGGATGTTTGCAATACTTTTTTTCAAACCTCAGAATGGTTTTCATAAACGGGGAAGTCAAGGAAATAAGTCAAAAATCATTTCGGACTCTTGTGCTGCTGGGCTTAAGGATATTGTAACACTGAGTAAAGATTCCTCATGCAGGACTTGAAAGACTTCTCCCATCTGCTCAGCACAGAGATGGAAGTATGTAATTGAGACCACGAGTTTTATTGACATGTGTCTTTTTGAAACCTTTTACTACAACTATACACCAACAGGTATGTACCTCCTGAGGAAAGACTACTTATTGTGGCCATTTGGGTGCTGGTATTGGTGCCAAACCAGCTGTAGAAGGAATTGAGGTAATTGGAATGAGATTCCCAGACGACTGCCTGGAATAGGAGATCGGCCCTCGATCATCTACCGGTTCAGACAGAGTGCAAATTTCCTTGTGGATTTATCAATGTCAAGATACTGACAGACACCAAAGGAGATTCAGGGGATTCACATATTTACTTACTGTCACCGTTACTCCTCTCCCCAAAAAACTTTCTGTAGCGTCATCCGAATGCATCATTAGCTTATGAAAGAGTTTGATGGCTTGACATCAAACTCATGCTCCCATATCATCTCCACCCAGTCTACTTTTTTTTATTCTCTCTGAAAATACTGCCAGGGTCACTTACAGCTCATTCCGCGTAGGCCAACTTTCAGCAAGCGAGAAGGGTTCGGTGATTCATTTGGGGGAAGTTTGCGACCTTGCGGTTATGGGGTAATTTCTCTCTCCTTTAGACCAGCAATAACTGAGGAGCACACCTGAGCACAAACCTGCTGTTGCGGTATAAAAAAGGCAATCATTGTCCTGCCTATGAATTGGATCTTGACACCTCAAGCAACGACAGACACAGACTGCAACCGGAAACAACAGCAACAAACACCGACACATATTTTTGCACACATCCTTGCTCTGATGTATTCATGAAATTTTAATCTCACCTGTAAATCGGACAAGCATTCGCATAATCCTCACAATACGGGCTGCACTCTGTGCTTCTTGCGGTTCTACTCTCTGACTCATCAAACATTATGCATTCTACACAATACCGGACAAAGCGACATGGGAAATGAAAAGGCTGACAGAAAAGCAGGTAAAAGTGAATCAAGGAGGGGGAAAAAAAAAAAAAAAAAAAACATTAATCGGGAAATATTCAAATCGGATGTCTAATACCGCGAGGAAATGAGAAAATATTCATCCACTTAAAATCTGTCAACAGTTCGGGAAGTTTGCAGCGAGAGAGGAGAAATGAATGACTGAGCAATACAAAGTGATACAAACCCAAGACAATACCTGAACAAAACAAATGTGTAAGTGGATAATGTATCATAAAGACAGCAAAGGATTTTCAGAGGTGAAATGCAACATGACACATTTTTATGGTAAACGAATAAACAAATCAAAAGAAGACGGTTTAGAATTAACAATGCACTGAGTATTCCCACTTATTTCCCACATTTTATTACATTTCAACAAAAAATTGTAAATGAATTGTTTTGTTATATGTGATAGACCAACACAACATGTTACATAATTATGAATTGGAAGGAAAATTATAGTTTTCATTCTTTGCTTTTTTTTTTTTTTTTTAACAAATAAAAAAACTGAAAAGTGTGGCGTGCAAAAGTTTTCATCCGTCTCTTTGTAGAGCAAACTTCAGCTGCAACCCCAGCTCCAAGTCTAAGCCTTATGTCTCTACCAGCTGTGCACAGAGACAGACATTTTTGCCGATTCTTCTTTGGAAAATAGCTCAAGCTGGATGGAGAGAGTCTGCTTATAGTTATTTTTAAGAGATTTTCAATTGGATGAAGGGTTTGACTTATCTATTCAAACACATGACTAAGCTTTGATCTAAACGCTTTCCATTCCAACGCTGGCCGTATGTTCTGGGTCGCTGTCCTGCTTTAAGGTCAACCTCCGCTTCAGTCTCAAGTATTTTGCAAACTCTAACAAGTTTTCCTCCAAGACTTCCTTGTAATTGTTTCGATCTATTTCCCACTCAACCCTGAAAAGCCTCCTTGTCCCTCCTGAAGAAAAGCAGCCCCCACAGCATGATGCTGCCGCCACCATGTCTCACGGGATGGTGAATTCTACCACACACAGTGCTTGCATTTAGTACAAAAAGTTAAGTTTTATTCTGATCTGACCAGAGCACCTTCGTCCAATTGTTTGCGGTGTCTCCAACATGGATTGTGACAAACGGCAAACAGGTCTTTTTTTTTGCAGATTGTTACTTTATTTAATAATTAGGTGACTTCTGAAGAAACTTGGTCGCACTGGGTTATTTACTGGATCCTTTTTGATAGCAGCTATGCCTTCGCTAAAATAATATACCACGGTTTAAAATCAATGGTGACTTGAGCAATTTCCGCGAGTAAACAATGGTTTAGAAAATTCTCTTTTTCATACACCAAAAGACAGAATTGTTACAAATTATACAAGGCCCCCATTTAAATCTAATTGTGTTGCGAATCAATCCACAGAAAGACAAGCCTGCTGTACACATCTGACAGTGTAAATGGATGAAGATCACTCTGAGCTCCAGACTGTGACCACATCTCTCTTCAGTGGGGGGTGTACGGTGGAGTCGCAAGGTTGGTGGTTTGATCCCAATTGATCTCTGTTCAAGTGTGAAAGTGTCTTTGGTTAAGACATAGAGACCCAAATTTCACCTTGCATGGCAGCTGTCACCATCACTGTGTGTGTTTGCACACGTGTGAGTAGGTGAATGGGAGTGACTGTGTCAAGTGCTTTGAGGCGACAGAAGTGGTAAAAATGTGCTACCTATGAGAAGATTTTAAGAGAAAAAAACAAAACAAACCAAAAAAAAAAACCACTCAGGACAACACTGTAATGTATCTAAGGAAGCATTTTCGCAATTTTGTCAAGGCAACATATAGAAGAAGATATAGAACGAATATAGAACATATAGAAGCGTATTGCTCGCAGCTATCGAGGCAGGCAGGGTATTTGGTAACATCTGGATGGCATGTGGGTAAGTGTCTAACACTGTTTCTCTGGCTCATTTACAAGAACTTAAAAAAAAAAAGAGCATATAAATTTAATCTTGCACACTGATAGCTGAAAGCACAAACTGTGCAGAAACTCTTAACACTGCAAGAAGAAGCAGATGAGCGAACATAAAAGCACACTGCTGACGAAGATATGTGATGTTTAAAGTAATAGATTTAAAAAAAAAAAAAAAAAACTAGCTCTTAAACTATTTTTTCGAGTCCAAGGTCATTTCATAAAGGTAGCACTCTGACAGTAAACTGTTTGTGATCTATTATCTCTGTGTCTCTTTACGATAAATGGTGTTTCTCTTTATCTAAACAAGGCTCAGTGTCTCAGTTGACTTATGAATAAATATACTTATATCTGGTGCTCATTTCCTATTTGATATCATATTTCGACGATAGATCGAATGGATGGAATCGACGATTCCAAATCACTTCCAGTATTGAAGGTCTAGCATTTAGTACATTATGATTATCAAAAATCTTTTGAGCTCATTTTCCTGCTGAGATATCAGCTGCAAATCACTGAAAAAAAGTGGGAAACGTTAAGGAAAAAAAATGGTTAAAACGTCAGACAGATTAGAGGACGGGTGAATCTAGCTTCGACTTTGATGCCACACAAGTCAGAATTCAAAATGCATATTCATCAAAACTCCTCTGGAATATCAGCATTTCTAGCCATGTTAAGCAGTGCTTCGGTATGTAAATAAATGTTAAATAATACCATCTATGTTGAGAAAGCAGGTCGCCCGATCAAACGCGAGCGCGGCGCTCACCGTTAAAGCTGACGGCACGGATGTGGCTGAGCAGCTCCTTGCCGTCGATGTTGTTGGCCATCCGCGGGCACAGGCCCGGGTATCCGTAGCACAGCTCCCGGTGCATGCGGTGCAAAGCGTGGGCCATGGCGTACACTGCATCCATGACGAACTGGACCTTCCCCTCTTGTTCGTAGCTGGAATCGCGGCCGACTTTCTCCAAACCTGAAGACAAAAAAGTGGTTGGAAGTGAAAAGAAAACTCATAATTCAGTGGAATTGAATCTCTTATAGGCGTTCAAATCAATGTGGGGACTCCAGCAATGTTTTCATACCACGTTTATTTTTTAGTTTAGTTTAGTTATTAGCTATATAAAAATGTAAATAAAAATAAAAACCACAACATAACAGAGCAGCGTAAAACAAATCCAAAAAAGTAAGCAAAAGACAGCTAAATAAATACATCCGAAAAGGAGTAGTCATTCATACCCCTGTATTTTATATTTACATACGTCTACCTATGTATACACACACACACACACACACATATATATCCACATACATACATATCCACACATCCACCAGTCAACAACCCGTGCTCCCTGTACTTTGTGAACAGCACTGCTTTTTATGTTTTGTTTTGTTTTTTTAACTAATTCATGCTTGGACACTGCCTAAGCTCCGCCCCCAAACTGTTCCACAATCTCACTCCACATATAGAAAGGCAAAATGACTTTAGTGTCATTCGAAACTTTCCATGTTTTAACTTTAAATCCTCTCTCCACTTAAATAAAAGTTAAAATGTTGCTAGATAAAGAAACTTTTAAGGGTCAAAGAGAGGTAGAAAAAAAAAAAAAAAAAAAAAAAAGGAGACGAAAATTCTGCGCCAGACGGATTGACTGGCGGACGGACAAGTGGGGCACGCAGCCTGACAGTGACAAATAACTCCTCTTAGTCCATTCTCACCCTGGTAGCAAAGTTAGAGAAGAAAGAACAACATGTTCTTCGTTACATCTCATGAACCGCCGATAATGGCATTTCTGTGTATGAGGGAAAAGGCAGGGGAAGCGTTTGGGGAGCACGCCATGCCCTCGCTCAGGTGACAAAGCCATTTGTTGTTTGAATCTTGGTAACTTTTGCTCTTCGGTTAAGCACTAATAGCAAACGTCTTCATCCTTTCTCTCCCTGCATTGTGATTATCTTCAAAAGGTTCCCAGATTTGCATTTGACCTTCATGCGTTCACGCTGCATGCATGCACATACGCGGCGCACGCAAAAAAAAAACAAAAAAAAAAAACACACAAATCCCAAATATAATTCATCGAGAGGGTTTTATGTAATGACTCGTTAGCATAATGAGCTGATGAAAAAAGGAACAGAGTGAAAAGAAAAAGCCTCCTTCATGCATCAAGATGGAAATTAGTAATTGAGTGTAACATTCATTTTCTCTGTTTTTAATCAAAAAAGTTCAAAGAGTGGAGCAATGCGAGGAGCCCTAACAAATTCATTATCTTCCCGTATTCTTTCCACGATAGCCTTGTTTTTCTGACGCATCCGTGGCCTCCTTAGTTCCCACTACTGCCCCATTTTCACACATTTTTGTCTTTCTGTTTACCTTCTTTTTCAGGTTCTTGACAATATGCAGCCACTTCTCACAAGTAGCGCCCACCTTCAGGCAACGCAAAGCGAAACCCACCTGTGCTGAGCTGAACTAACAAGAGCAGAGGCGCCTGCGATCGATATCAGGAATTAATGGGGTCCAAGAATGTAATCCAATCCACACTTATAAAAAAGGCTGCTGGAGTTTTTTTTTTTTTTTTTTTTTTTCCCTCCCTCAGCCCGGCCGACACGCCGTATGTCTTAAATTTATCAGTGTGTGGTGTTTAATAGATATTTGAAGACCCCACACGACCCGCACATGAACTATTCAGACGGTCTGCGGGGATTTCCTATTATGCTAAAACTAGGACGTCCACAGTCAGAGGCAGCTTCTTCCCAAAAGCCATCAGTGCACTGGACTGTCATTAACAACCACAGCAGCTAAGACGACAAAGAAATATGCTGAATATGCAGAAATATTTATTCATTCTTTTGCACTGAAGAAGTTGATTTGAATACATACCTTCTAAACAGATTTCATCACATTTAAACTCACAATAATACTTTTATTTTTTAAACTCTACATATCAGCTGGTAGCATCCCAGATAGACGATTCCCAGTTAGAGGATTCTAATTTAGACACCTCAAGATAATTATTTGTAATATTTCAGCAAACGAGGATGAACAGTGATGTATTTTTACAAATTAAGTCACATAGTTCCTTTGAAAACTAGCTCAACATGTTAGGTTGAGAAATAGTTAATATTAACTTATCGCTATACATCGCCCATTCCCGATGCAAACCATCACAGAAAAGACTAAAAACATATGTTTTATATATATTTAGCGTCTATCTGGGGTGTGTCTATATGGGAAGCGTCCATCTGGGATGGAACCTCTCGGCTCTCTGGACTACAGAGCTGACTCTGTGTTAAGAAGGAGGAGGCAGAGAAGCACATGTGACGGGGACCAAAAGGTAAAGAAAGGTCTTTGTAGGAGAAAAGTGCAACTCACATTCTGTCAGATGTGATACAATTTGGTCGAATTCCAGTTTTTCTCAGTTTTGATCCAGCGCAGGGGGGTAATTTTGTTTTAGATTTGTTTAAATTCTGTAGCATAGGGTTCCTCTCAATCTCCCCCTCGCTGAAGCCCGCTGACAGCGTATTGTTCTCAAGTGCAACTCTTTCCAGCCCGTCCAACGATTCACACCTGTGGCTATTTTGTGGCTGCACATTACCGGCAGAGGCAGGCGGCTACCAGGCAGCACAATATTGATTCTGTGAGCTCGTACGGGGCAATGATACAGTAGGCTGTGTGGTTTGAGAAGAAATGCATATGGGACCGACTGTCTGCTTCAGGCAACCAACTGAAACAGGGGGTCAAAACCTATTAAGTTTTTTTTTTTTTTTTTTTTTTTTTTTTTTCTGCAGCAAGCATGGATAAAAAAAAAAACAAAACAAAAAACTACTTGTTGCGCATCAGAGTTGGCCGACATGTTCGTTATGTGCACCGCTTGCTTCAGTTTGACATTTAGCAAGAAAAGCAGCTGCGCAAATGACAGTAACCTTTATTTATCCGCAAATACATACACCTCTCGGCCAACAACCTGCTCAACATTCATAATTACATGTATTCGCACCTCCGGAGCAGCTGAATGAGAAGAGAGCTTTCCTTATTAGCATCTGAAGATGCTGGCCACACGCCCAGTTTTCAAAACCTCACGGCCACATCGACGTTGAATTGTTTTCACTTCCTGCCACACAAGCAGATTTTATGGTAGAAAATGCTTGTTTGCATAGATTGAGTAATTGATTTTTAATCAAGCTGGCAGAGTTGATGTTCTTAGTTGTTCAGCTTATGTACATTCCTGAAGCTTTTGAAGATGCTTCAGGTTCCAAAGACATGTTGAGGGTTAATGTGGTAACTGCTCCAGTGATAAGACTGATGCTGCTCAGCCTGGTAAAAACCGAGGCTCCGTTCGACCAGCTTCTACATCAGTACAAGCCAAAAACCAATAGAAAAAGTGAAGCGAGTCGATACTAATGCAACTAAATGACTGGCAAATGCTTTGATAGATCCTACTGAGAGTTCATTTCCTGCTCTTTTAAGTAATCTCCAGGCGTCCCCTGCCAGATACAACAAACTTACTTTTTGACGTTGAACTAAGACTCCATGGATTGTGTTTCGCAAATGTGTTTTAACACTTTAATCTTTGCAAAATCTCTTATAAATAGAAAAGAAAACCCATGCACCTCTGTATGAATGAATTAAACATATATTATGTGGATGTTCCCCCAGCGTGGGAAACTTGTACCCATTAAAAACCAAGAAATTTAAAGAAAACATATTTGGGGACGATAATCTGCTTTAAAAGTTGACCTCTGAAGGAAATATAACTATAGCGCTCAGCTTCATAATATAAAGTGCAGTGCTCTATCCTTGAATGCTTCAGTTGTTTTTCTAACGCTATTACACCAAGTGGAGGCAAAAAAGTATTTTGACAAGTTCTGATTGTCGAACTTAATGGGACGCGTCTATCATTACCGTGATGTACTGCCTCTCTGGGTATTCCTCCGGTGTGAACTGGAGGGTCATTGACTTTGCACATCACCTTTAAATTGAGTTGGCAAAGATATGTGAGGAGAGATCGGAGAAAGGGTCAAGCACCATTTGTTTGCACAAGGCTAGTCTATGTGACAAATCAGCAAAAAGTCAATCTCCCGTCCTCCAGTGTTAGATGCAACGCCTGAAAGTGAAAAAGAGGTTGGACGCGGGAGACGGGACCAGAAAGGTCAGCGACAGGCGGGTCTGCATATCTTAAAGATTAGTGATCTGATGTATTGTTGTGATTTAACACACTCAAAGAGTCTCAAAGAAATCCAAAGAAAACTGATCTGGGAGAGGGAGGAGTCACGATCAACCGTGAAAAAATTGTTTTGGGAAAGTTATATAAAAACAAACCAAAAAACAGCTACATATCAATTGAATATGATACATAATAAATTTAATAATAAGAATAATATTTATAATAACCATTAATATTGACTATGATACATAATGTCGTCGTTGTTGTTGAGCATTTCAAATCAGTGCTTATGGAATCAAGATCAGGAATGTGGTTGAAAAACATCTATAAAGATAAGGCAGGCTATTGTGCAAAAACACAAGTATAACAATATAACAAGAATTATATATGGTGGACGACTACTGAACACATCAGCAACCTACTGCATAGAAGTGAAATACCGTGGACAAGCGCTTCTTTTAATAGTCTTCACTATATAGTGCGCAGCTAAATCTATGGTGTTCTCGAAGTGCTCTACATTTTTAGTGAAATTCACACACTAATAGAGCGATTGCCATTCAGGGTGTTTATTCTCTTTTTTTGACAGTGCCATTAAAAAGACGAGAAGTGATTTGCCCACATAAGTTTCACCATTAATTATGCTACGTTGCCGAGTTAAACGTGATGAAAAGGCCTCAGATTGTCAGTTCTTCCTCTAATCAGAATCAACTAACTATTAAAATGCTTCGTCTTGTTACAGTACCACTTCAATGACACTATTGACAATTCTGCGGCTCCAACTTCGGTGATTACGACGTTAAACGTGTGGCACCAACATGTACCTAAACTATGTGGTAGACAATGACATTACATGCGTTTTAACCATTGCAATTAACATCTTCAACTCGGGCTAGGATTTGATTTATAACACTGTTGTAATGGCACATGGCTCCAGGAGAGAGTGTCCTGCAGTTAAAAACATTGTGTTATTGTGTTCTGCCAAAAAAAAAAAAAAAAAGACTAAGACTTGAATGTCTAGGTCAGTGAGGCTTCAAATTAAACTGAGAAACTTGCAAGTTGCCAGGAAAAAAAAAAAAAAAAAAAAAACCCTGAAGAGGTTAAAGCAGACCGGTGACCTCCTTACCGAACAACAACTTGAATCTCATGTGCTTCTGAAAATAACGGCTTGTTTTTTTTTTTGTTTTTTTTTTTTCTCTGGATGCACCGGCGGATGCTCGTGCTTGTTTGCATTCGGCACAAATCCCCACTCAGTCAAAAGAAGCACAACAAAACAACGATTGTACTTTTGAGCCATAGATCAATGTGCCATGCAATAATGAGAATTTCTCTCTGCTGTTCTTATGAGATGTGAAATGACATGATGCATCATTAATCAGCATATCGCAAGAAAATGCAATCCTGCCTTGAGACGGTTAAACGACTGTTTCTGTTATGAGTAGTGCTAACTGGGAGAACACTACTGTCTCGGTTTCCTGCCGTTGCATCAGGTGCTGGAAACGGAAGGAGGGATGTGTGCGTGCGTCTAGGTGTGTGTGTGTGTGTGTGTGTTTGTGTGTTGGAGGAAAATAGCGTGAAGACTACAATACAATCCGGCTTTTTATTGGATCTGTCTGGCCATTGTCTGCAGCTGTTAACATGACATCAATCAAAGCTTTTCATTTTCTCTCTGCACATCATGTGTGCAGATGCAAAAACGGGTG
>OMNM01002310.1:0-12587 GCA_900302745.1 Parablennius parvicornis | reverse complement strand
GTGTGGAAAATGAGGAAAGTTGCCAAGGGGGATAATAAGGGGGATACAGTAAGCGCTGAATATGAGACGTACAGAGATGGATGGGGCAAATCTTTATAGGTTGTTCTGCACCATGTCTGTCTTATATATGTTGCACAGCACTCCATTTCCCAGCCAGCAGCTGCTAAATTAAATTCTGCCTGCGTTAATGACATCGGAGACCACAGGCAGCTTGTCTGGCTGGATGCGGGGAAGGCAGGATTTTTCACTGAAACCTCTGAGAGGCAGAATTACAGATGAAAAGTAACTTTCATGTTTCATAAAAGATTTCCAGGCCAGCACAAGGAGGCAATCATCTCCACATCAGCCTCCGAGTCATTTTCATATTTTGTGGTTGATTATTTGTTCTTGTTGCGCGTGCACGCGTGTGTGTGTGTGTGTGCTGGACAAGCGCCGTGATCTGTTGTGTTTCTGGATCCATGCACAGGCGTTTGTCATCTTTTTTAATAAAAAAAAAAACAGAGGCATCAAAATACACTTTTAAACTGCTTTCGTGATGAAAGTTTGGCTTGAATTTGAAATAATGTGCAATTTGTAGAGCTCGATACTCACAATTACAAAGTCAATTGTAGTAAAAATGATAACGTTAAACTCTCTTGACAACAAAGGATGAAAAAAATAAATAAATAAAAAAAAAAGTACGTGGAAGAACTCCTTGAAGATTACATCACGGTGATGTTTTTCATTATTGCTGCTATTTAGAATTGGTATTCCATTTTGAAACAGAGCTCTTTAAATACCTCTTGAACTGCGTGATGCATCACTTGAATCTTCCATCGCGGCACTTCAACATGAACACAGAGGTGGCTGCAATATGAGTCACATCAGGGCGTCTGGAAATAGCATCAATGTCTCCTTAAAAGTTTCTACTTTTGCAAAGTTGCAAACGCCTAATGATGGATATTCTGAATTATTGGAACAAACAAGGTAACAATTTTGAGCAAAAACAGCGCTTTCATTTCATACACTGAAGCCGTGGAGAGGGGTTCAAATAAATCTGAGCCCTGCAACATTTGTGATTACGACCTTGTCCTTCATTTTTACCACAGGTCAGATATAAATACTCCAGAGTTTTCAAATTTTTCAGTGTTTATTTACTTCTGTGTGTCCGGAAAATTTCAAACTCTGGAAATGGAAATGTTTTCATCTCTTTGTGGAATGGGGCGAAACGCAATTTCTCAAGTAGGCCAAGGTCTCGTTTGCTGGGCGTTTCGTTTGAAACCGCATCGTTTGGCGTTTTTGTTTGAGAAAAGTTTCGCGAGTCTTTGAAAACGATGTCCAGTTACACACAGACAATGAAAACAATGTTTTCATGTCATACCATTAGTGGGTGCTGGTTTTTTGGGTTTTTTTTTTTAAATAAAACCACACATGTGCAGAGAGTAATATCCTATAAACATAAACAAAGGCGAGTAAACAGACATTCGTATGGACAGACAATAAAGTATGTTTGCTATTACAAGTGACTCTCAGCTATACTACAACAAAGTCCCAAGAATATATGGACTGGGTGTCATTTATTATTATTTTGTTTTAATTTTTTTCAGAGACCAAGCACTTTCGAAAAGTTTCAACTTGAGAGAAGTGTTTTTTTTTTTTTTTTTTTTTTTTTTTATGTATAAATCTATCCTTTGAAGATCTTATATTACTTCAACATTTGGTCTCAAATTTGTTTTTTGTTTTTTTTACTATTTGTGTATATATGCGTATCAATTTACAAAAACAATTTCCATACAAACAAACAAATAGCGGTAAACTAATTTGAACACAGTTTTGCACATAATGGCAACTAGTTTCCCTTTTCTTGCTTGATGTTTTCGTGGCTATTCTTGAAAGTAGATTCAGGAATTTCTCCAGATTTAAAAAAAAAACAAACATTGTATGTGTGAAAAATCGAAGTCCGTCACACAACCAAAAATATTTTTCATGATAGGTCTTCGATAAATCTGCTAATGAGCACAACACAGCAGTTTTCAGGAGAAACAGATTGATGGTGGATTCAAATAAAAATGAAGAACAAACAGTAATTTTTTTCAAGCCTCCACAGTAGGATTTCCTCACTTTTACTCAATACACACAAGATGATCAGGATTTTGAGAATCGTAATAGATCTTTATTTACTTTCATTTTCATTCAAATGAGAGAAGGGGGAAAAAAAAAAAAAAAAAAAAAAGTTCTGTCTTTAATCTCCTCATCACCACAGTGTGAAGTGTGTGTCTCCAGATTCTCTTATCAGGAGTATCAACCCCTGGAATCTGTGTTTTACTGCCTGGCTAGTAAATCTAGCGCTATATTTACTACAAACTCTGCCTAATACATTAAGGCACCGAGGTGAGACTAATGCAAGACGGCTGACTGGCTAAGTCGCTTTGATGAATGCCTTCATGGACGAGCGTGCCGAGCAGATTTTACACATACGGTGATTGATGACAGAGCAAATGACAGACGGACTAATGATTCAAACAAGCCCTTTAATTAAACATCAATTTGAAACACATATTCAAATCCCACTTTCTCTACTGTCACCACCTAAAGGAACATTTTTCTTCTTCTTTTTTTTTTTTTTGCACAGTTATTCCTCCTTTCCTGCTGTTTGAGCACGTATTCTGAGAGTCAGAGATATATGAGGTGTGGATTAATTATATATACCATGAGAATAATGCTAACTCAATTCAGATGTTGATGAATACATTTGCATAAGGTTGCTTAATTAACTTCGCTCTCATTTATCAGACGAGCCTCAAACACATCACGGAGATGACAGGATAGCGAGAGGCTGCCCACACACAAACATTCATTAGCATCCTTGTGGAATCAACACAGATATGGATCTATTTTTCTTAAATACATCGATGCATTTCCATCCACAGATATGAAAAGAGTATCCCACCTACACACACACACCTCCATGAACCCGAGCGCCACTGACACACGCCTCTGTTATTCCGTTGCCTAACTCCGGGCTAGCTTTGAGGCTAATCTGCCACGAGAGAAATGAATAATCAATACAGGGGAATAAGAAATGAACATCACATAGAGATTCTGCTCTGCATGATTCGACGAGAGCGCGCCGAAGCCGAGGGGTTGTGTCGATTCTGTGCCGCACAAATAACTTTCATCAGAAGCAAGTCGGTGTCGTGGAATGTGCCGGCAGCTACGAGTGTTAAAGCGCTTCCGTCAGCGCAATCATCCTACCGGGGCCGATCGTTACGAAGACACACACTCATTAGGGTAGAAAACTCAAATATGTGTGCAGATCATTTATATCCATCAGTCAATCCCAAAGACAAGAAGACACATTATAGTGTTTAATGCTTCATGATTGTGGAATCAGAGTGGAGTGACAGATATTTACATCAATCTGTAAACTAATTCAACTCGAGCTACACTCGGTAGAGCCCAGACCTTCGCCAACGCCACATTTGTTTGTGGAACCTAGTTGGCTCAAATCCATGCTTAGTAGGTGAGGTGGCTACATCACTGTGTGAAACACTGAGCAGGGAGCGTCTCCATGGCAACAGATGCTGATCTCCTTTGTTGTCCTCCATGGGGTGCCTCTCTCATCCGCTTTGTGTGGGACATTATTTCACAGTTTTTTTTTTTAATTTAGTTGGAAATGGTTAGCCATTAAAGTCTCTAAATCAAATGCAAATTGGGTGAGGAGTCTTTGCGCAAAGTTGGGGAAATACATACAAACACAAATACATATAAACCAATAAATAAATAAATACACACAGGTGAAAACATAACCTTCATTGGTCACCCGAAATATGTTGGTGAAGGTAATAAATGTATGAAATCTACGGTTTTGAAAAGCTAAAATGCTTCTGCAGTATGACAGTTGGATTTTTCTTATGAAGAGTTTAATAAAAAAAAAAAAATCAAATCAAATCTTGGTTTAAAGCCCTGATGAGTGAAGAATTCTCTTAAAAGGACACAACTGCTTACTATTTGAGGTGTTTTTGTCATTGCTACAAAAATTATTTCTAATAAATAAAAATTTTTTGTTGCGTCAGACATGTCGATGCGTAGTTCAGGAAGTGTCATTTTACATTTTTCTGTGTTGTGAAAAGTCAAGACACATAAATTACGATCCAATCTAATAACACACAACGATTTTCAGTTGGCCATGGACGGTTTCACAATAGATATGAGAGACAGTAGAGAATCTTTGACTAAGTATACCAGGTCTCACTGTCACCATTAAGCAAAATGGAGCTCATAAAAGAAATGCAAGTGATGCAAGATGACGACCCCAACCTTGATGAAGACCAGACTGACAACGGGAAGGCTCATCTCTCATTCCTTGCACTTTCCGATTCGTGGAAACTACATTAAACGAGAAACTTTGATGAAACATCTCAGCTAACTATGAGACTAATGTGCAAAAATAAGGCGTTTCGTCATGTTCACACTTCAAGAGACACATTTTCAGGGACCTATCAAATGACTTCCGATGTTTGCAGATATTTTCTGAAACTTATTTGGAGATTTCTTCACGATCTGTCACCCCCGTGAGATCGGGGCTGCAACAGTGCCGACATCTGACCCATCATGAGGTGGGGTCTGGTGTCGTAAGAGGAAAGCTTTAACCAGCAGAGGTCGCAACGGAGACGAGCTGTCGTGGTGATTACCAAATAAATAACAATTGTTGCATGATTTAACAGGCAATACGTTTCCTGGCATGGTGAACTTATGGAAGTGAATTCAGTTTCATGAAATTTTGTGATTTCTGCTTTAGACGACTGCAAGTTGCTTGTAACCAGTGCAAGTGACGCTCCTCGGTGACGCCCTCAAACTGGTCAACAAAACCAAAACCAGCCATCATTGCAAACGCAGATTCATTGCTCTCCGTTCCAGGAGGCTTTTTCCCAGGGCTCTGCCCTCTCGGACTTCACCCCCCCACCCCTTTTTTTTTTTTTTTTCTGAAAGCTCATTCACTTCACTGATACTCGAAATAGTTTGTGTGAACGCCATGATGAGCATCTGGCTGTTCAGCTTTCTGTGACCAACACATGGACGACTTCTCTTTTTTATGGGCACACATCAGTTTATTAACACAATTAAGGGAAGCATTGATTACTCCGAGTGAACAACTCTTGATTTGACGCATTTCGTTTGCCGATAGGATGTGTCATGTAATTTGTGGCAAACGCATGTTAGTAATGTCTCACACCGACATATGGCCGCCTGCTGACTGATGAGCTTCCCCTTCAATCGAGCGACATTAACGCACACTTATCTGAACCGGACCACACTCCTGGTAAATTGAATTTCCCTCATTACATTTTTGTTCACGTCCAATTACGTCCCCTCAGACCTGCACGTGTGGTTCAGTGAACACAAGAACATGCACACGCTCCTTGTGGCAAGCACCCCCAGGTACGCACACTAACGCACACTAACAGAGACACTCTAATCGTAATGAGATATATACAGAAACACATCGCTTTTCCATATAATGTAATGTAAATGCTGCTTTCTTTCATGTTGCACAAGTGCACTTTGGAAGATTTTGTTACATTACAACTCAACTTTTTTGAAAACTCGCTGACTTTGTCTCTAAACGGGGAATAAAGCAACAATAAAAAATAAATAAACCACGGCTGTAGTAAATAGGTCTTCTGCACATTTGCAGGTATATGGACAATAACAACAATGGCGGATTCCAGAGTGTCATGACTCCTGGTCCAGATTCTCCTGGGACATAGTAGTTCTTTTAAGTTAAGAATTACCTGGAATAGCAGTGTATCTGCCAATGTTAACGTTAAAAAGCCAGGAGCACCCACTAGTGGCTCCAACTGTGTACACACAAACATTTTCTGGAACATAAATGGAAAAACGGTGCGTTTTGACTTGAGAAGTTGTGCAAACGATTGGACGAGTGGATCAGCTCACATTACCAAGTAACTCACATTTACCAGAGTCCATAAAGAATTCCACTGAATTGATATGAAACTGTGGCAGTGGAAAGTCAAGGCTACTTGACATAAAAAGTCAAGAATAGTCCCTACGTGCAAATATAGTCATTATATCACTTGTGCCAGTTTGAGAAACATCACGTCTCCCCGATCTCAGTAAATAATCAGATAAATCCAGAGTTTTTTATCACAGACAGAAAAAAAAAAATAGCTAAAACTATGAAAAGATGACAGCAGTTCAAATAAAGTGGGTTTTATAAGAACTTTGGCACTGCCGTTGAGCCTGCCGCCTTCTTATCCTCGCCTTTCATCTTCATCCTCTTTCCCCCTCCAACCTGCTGTCAGACCAAAGCCGGGACAGTTTTTGCTTTATGAAGAGCAATTTGCTGCAAAACACATCATTTCATGAATAATGTGACACCCCAGACACATGTGGCTAATGTATATTACACCTCTAGGTTGTCTCTGGTATACATTACTGTGGCTGTTATGCTGAATCACCGTCTCGGCACAACTTGGCTATATGTTCACCAGCTTCCCCGTTAACTCTTTTTTTTTTAATTTCCTTTTGTCAGTCCGTCTTTTTAATCTCGTCACAGCACAGCTCTCCACCTGCACATATAAACAACGCTCTCTCGTTAGTGCCCCGTGTATTTCCACTCTTGGAACACGCGCGTGCACACACAGCCTAACAAACACAGCAAGGGCAAAGATAGGAGACAGAAAGAAAAAAAAAGACACAAGCAAAGGCGGGTGAGGGATGCGATAAAGCTGGAGAGAGAGAAAATTGCATCAAATAAGACAGAAGGCTGGAAAAAAAAGAATTATAAATAAGAGTGAAAATGAAAGGTGATGGATTGTGAGTTTGTGGAGGGAAGCTTGTGGGGAAATATAATAAACAGACTCACGGAAAACGCAGCATGCGGAGGCTGTGACACCTATAAGACGACAGCAGCTGAGGGACTTGTTCTATCTAACCTGCGACACATTAAATTAGGTCGGGATTTGCACATTCGAGATTTCCATCTGTGGGTATGTGTAGGTACAGGTACCCATTCACAGAGGAGTGGGAGAAGCAGAAATCTATAACTATGCACAGGTATTTTTTTTTTTTAACGCTATCACGCATAGCAAGTATAAAGTTAGCAGATGGTAAATATAGTGCCAGCAGAAGTAGATTGCAGGAAATCAGCTTCTTTCTTGAATTTGTTACTCGTAAACAGACACCAAAATCAAATATATGTAATAAAGAAAAAAAAGGTTTTCACTTATGTGATGTTTTTATAACCCTGAAAAATATCAAAAATATTAGTTTTGAAGAATAAATGTGAATTATTGGCCTTCTTGTCATATAAAATCCTCATATTGCTGTACATGTACTTTTTTTCAGATTTATGAGAAAAAGACCTATTTTCTTAAGTCAAAGTCACGTGTTTCTGTCATCAATATTGTAAATTAACAACAACAACAACAAAAAAGACTGATTAAGGGTAAACTTTATGGACACATCAGTAAATAAAAGTTCCACGAGGTCAAACTCTAATTGCTCTAAAACTGTTGATTTACTGTTTGCTTTCTGCAAACCATCCATCTTTGATAGAGATTTATCCAACTTTGAGCAGAAGCCGATCCCACCCGACTGTGAGTGCAGGCTTCACCCTATGGATCGCAGGTTTATCATAAAGCAAACGCAGAGATATCGGAGAAAAACCCCACGCATATGAATATCATGAGAAATCTGCAGTAGAACGTAACCAAGCCTGGACTGAAACCACCTGCAAACACAGATACGTGTGATATTACAGTTTGGAAGCTGCTACCAATTAGATGTGAATAATTAAACAGAACTTGCTTCCCGCTTTGTGTAATGACCGTCTGTTCAGAATCATGAGTCATCGGTGTCTTGAATTTAAATTTAGTCCATTCTTACACTGATTTTTTTTTTAATTGAATTTCTTTTTATGACCAATGTAACCAAATATATAAATACTGAACTAAATATAACTATGACGACTATGCAGTACGACCATTATCATTTCAATCTTGAATAAATAAAAAGAATTATATATGATCAGCACGTAATACAATACTTTTTTTTTTTTAGGAACAGCTGGTCAGTTGTGTTTGTGTATTTTCCATTATCAGCAGTGATACTCAACTTTAGGGCAACACATAAACCAGTATATAAACATTGTACTGATATGTCACATGATCCAATGACCATCTATGGCTAAGCAGTCTAATTTCAGGACAATTTGAATATTGTTCCTAATATTTTAATTTAAAACATGTAGAATTACTTATGTGTTGTGTGTGAAATAAATAAAAGAGATTCGATTGTTGTATTCATGTTGCCAATCTTTTCATAGCGAAACCGCCGCCAGAAGCTCCGCACAGTTTTTGTTGTTGAATATGAAAGTTGAAGTTAATTTTTTTTTTTTTCATTTAATATGTGTATATTTCAGGAACAATTTGACTATGTACTACTTTTGATGCATCCATGAAAATGCAACAGCAAGTAGACAGATATGTCTACTTAATTATAGTTCCATATATTTAATGCTAATATATTCCATTAAATAACAGCATCCCAGTAAAGTCAATAAGAGTCTAAAATGTACAACTATGGAGATTAACGTTCTATGAATCAAGGCACATGGACATAGCACCTTCTGTATTGCATCTCTGGTTGCTATAGATGTGCCAGCTACCACACACACTTACACTCGGGGTGTGTATGTCTGGGAACATTCACAACGGCATGTCCAGCACAAGAGGAGGATTTCACTGCCGCTAAGTGACTCTTCCTCTTACCTCCGGAAAACGGTTTCAGAAAGTCGTGAAACCCTGTCTGGATCTCAGTCCGCGGTGTGTGTCTGTGCCCGTCGGTTTTAATTGTCCATCAAACTCTCCATCTGTGTTTGTCTCCGTCTCTCGGTCTTCTCGGCCCTTAGGCATTTCCACGGGGGAGAGAACAGTTTATTCAGCCTCCGAGCCTAATAACTCTCCTTCCCCATCGACCTCGTTAGGATACGGTCTATTTGCAGCGAGCGAACATGTGTTTGTACGCAAGGGTAAATGTGTGCATGCTGGGCTAAGTCAGGATCTAATTAACTCCTGGACTGCCTGCTAGTGTGGATCCATCACTAGTGTTGGATGGTGAGGCTCTGCATCCTTAAAACCGTATGTTTTTCCCACAGAATTAGAGATGAATTTGAGTCCCGGAGAAAAGGATTCAAAGAGTCATCTGGTAGCTTTTAGAAGATACATTTAGGAGATAAACATTCAGTAAAGTATTTACATTAAACTAGGGAATGTGACATACTTTGCATATTGATTTTCTTGGGTTCTCTCTCCCCGTCTCCAGGATGTACTCCGCCTTTGCACATAGTCAGCTGGAAGCAGCTCCAGTGCTCCACTTAGGTAAAAGCAATATGTAGGAAGGATAGATAGAGAAGATATGTGAAGCGACCTGCATGTGTGTGGAGTATCTGCTGGAGTTTGATAACCCTGGATGTTTGCTATAAGTTAAAGCACTACTGCCATCTTGTAATCAGTCAAAACTCGTCTCTCGCAGCTTGTACTTCACATACACCTTATAAAGTTTGAGTTGGAACATACCATCACGGTCTAATTTCACTGAGAACACAGCACGCTTCGTACCTTATTTTAGATTTGACCTCAAGTCATAGATGTGATCGTTTTTTTCTCCAAATTAAAGAAGTAGATTTTTTTTTTTTTTTTTAATTAAGCAGATTATACTTAATACTCCCCATAATGTGCGCGGCTTGCTTTATAGCTCACATAATCCCTATGTTTCAATTTAAAAGTCAAACATTTCATAATTGTCATGATACTCAGTTTTTCCACTGAATCGCCTCCATGTTATTAGACAAGTTAGTTCATTGGATGTTATTGGCTGGGTGTGTTTTGCCCCCATTTAGCGGGGAGAAAGATCTCTGACTGAGTGTTACTGGACCCATTAAACCCAGCGTGCAACACTTGATCTATCCATAATAAGCAAAGGAGCACAGGCTTTACAGCTGCGTAAAGCATACATTATTACAAATTACTTTTTGAATGGCTTCATGGATAGCTTTACAAATAGCTTCTCCAAAACAACTGGCCCGTCATAACAAGTCAAATGCATCCACTGATGGTAAAATCTGCTGTTTATGAACAGATTTACTACGTTTATGGTGAAATTTAACAATTGCACAAGGCAGATTAGTTTTTGTAGCCATGTGAAGGATCTCAGTTGTGAATAAACACACACACACAAAACTGCAGATGAAAATCAGTCCAGCAGTTGCAAGAACAGCAAGATAGTATAAGCGTATTCTGCAGGGAGGCCCATGCCGTTTAGAAATAGTTATGAATTTCAGTTCTCGGGGCTCATTAAACGATTAAAAACCAAAACAAATTCAATTTCTCCAAATTGTGAGGTGAGACCACTTATCAGAATTTTTACCTCTTGTATTCAACATCCACATAAACGATTTGTCTGAAACCGTCTCGTCTCCCAATGCACAAATGTGAGCTCAAATTCTTATTTTAGACAGAGCCTTTAATCAATGCAGATAAAATATATACTTGGACAGAACATTTTTTTCACGTTTTGGCCTCTGCTTTTTCCGTTGAATATTTGCTGCCGTGCATGGTGGTGGAGTTTTTGGTGTTGCCAAATAACAGTGAGGCCGCCATGGTTGGATGTTGGGCTTGTGGGCTTTCTGTGGGGAGTTTGCATGTTCACCCTGGGCAGTGGTGTAGTCCAGGCTATACACGGATCAAGCCAATCAGTGGCAGAGAAGGGAGGTGTATGATGAGGCAAATATTGCAACCCGATAAGTTAAGTGACAAAGAGAAAATCCTATTAATGAAGTATTGGCGTTTCTGAGCTAATTTATAAGAAGGCTAAAATAGAGAGAATACCCACTTCTCCGGGATGTGCTGCAGTTTAGATTCGACTCCGATAGGTAAGAGAATAATTGCTGGAGGCGCTATGTTGGGAAAAGCATATTGGCGACAAAGGTGACTTAAGGTCTACAGTCAACAGAGTGAAGAAAATGAAATATTGGTACTTTTCTTTAGAGGCTCGCACGATTCACATCCCATACAGAAGGGAAAAAAAAAAACCAAAAAAACAAAAACAAGGTAAAAGACAGCGATGTAACACCCTTGTTTCCTGCTCGCAGTGCACTTTAATTCCTCGGTGTGCTCCTGAGGCTGAAAGCTCCCGTCACAACCAATGCTAGTCACTGGTGGAATGGATCCATTGATGTGCTCAGGTGGAAAGGTGTGTGCAGATGCACCTTCACGCTACTTTTTTCCCCTTTCGCTTGCGTTACAATCCATGCGCTCTGCCTGCCCGTCACGCTTGCGACTGTGTGTGTGCATGACGAATCAGCCGAGCACCGCTTCCAGACAATACGGGTGTGACGATGCAGGAGACCTGTTTTAGTTTGTCTTTAAAAGGAGTTAGCAGTGTCCCCCTCTTCCTGACCGTCCGACCCCGACCTCCTTATTCCCACATGCTCAACTCTGTCGGGGGTGGAGAGGCAGAGGAGGACAGGAGAGGGAAATATTTTATATTCAGGATATGGGCAGAAGTGGAAAAAAAAAAAAAAAAAATGTCAGCTTGATGAACTTATGAACTTCACTTTAAGTAACAACCTTGTTTTAGTAAGTGTACTGTGCACCGTCTAAAGTACGAGGGGATTTGGGTAAGTCAGGAGCCACTTTGGCTATTTTAAACCAAGGCCAAATGTGAAGACCAGTGCAATATTTCACATAGTAGTTCCACCAATTCAAAGATGTTTTTTGGAGTTTAAAATTAACCAAACCGATGTTAATGTAATGTTAAACACAGTTACACCTTGCGGCATGTCGTGAAAGTACATATATTCAAATGGATTTTGTAGTATTCAATAAAGTCTAAAGGAATATTTCTACAATAACAATGTCCTGAAAGGTATTTGGCACACAGTCTAAGGTTGCACATGAGTTCTGAGCCACTTCATTTGTGTTTTTACACTCCTGCACACCATTAAATGTCCATAAAATGCAGCATCATTGACTTCAGACCTCGTCTTAGTAGATCAATAGAGCAATTTCTTTCTATTGCCTTAAGATAGCGGGGTGCCATCAACTGGGTTTTTCCCCAATTTGGTTTTTCATGTTATTGGGTGATTTGATCAAATCTCATCAAAAAAATTCAATCAAAACATGCAAATTTGCAATAGATCTGCTTTATGACCTATTCAAAGCCAGAGTTACCCTTCAAGTACAATTTCTGAGGGATTCTGAAAATTGTTGAATAGCAAAAACATAATTGTGTTGGGGTTTTTTTTCCTCTAAAGTGGGATAATCCCTTTATACAAAACCGCAATGGCAACAATAACCACACAACATCAGTGCACTCGTTCGCAATTTAATCCACAAACATGTTTGTGAACACGAGTGTGTGTGTCGGCTTATCTGTGATCTTGTGAAACGCTTCAGTCGCTTCCCCCCGCAGGCGCACGCCTCACCTGACTGCAACACTTCCAGCCGAACATGCTTTCATTCCACCTCCTGAGCCGTCCTGGCTCATGTGCTTATGAACATGTTATTCATGTCTGAAAAGCC
>OMNM01002309.1:0-12193 GCA_900302745.1 Parablennius parvicornis | reverse complement strand
TCTTAAAGAAGAAAAACACAACAAAGAGAGATCAAACAAGGGGTAAAGTCAATTTCACATGAGATTGATGTCACTTGGGCAAACTGAGTGATCTGTAATAATTGCAGAGCTCAATGGTGGTTTTAATCCACAGGGAATCTGCCACTTCTACCATTTCAGTTAGAAAAATGGAGGCAGCTACAGAAAAATCAATGAGAGCATTTTGCTTTGCTTCTTGAGTTGCTGAATCAAAATGTGACACATGTTAAATTTGAAAAAGTAAAGGAAATGGTTAAATACATGGTCCAGTATTGTATATACAGTCCTGTTCAGAAATTGTAGGCAACCTTGAAACAAACACTGCAAAGAAAGCATTTTTTTTTTTCAAATCAAATTTGAAAATGTTAAGTGAATGCTGAGTATTTGGTGATTATTTGCTTGTCGAATTGATGTTTTTCTTCTCTGTATACTTTCACACAGTTTTTGAAGGAATTCTACGAGGGAGGCTATCTGGATAACAAATGTTAGACCTTCTTTGAATATAGGCATGAGAGCATCCATTTGTCTCCTCTTGGATTATAAGGAAGACTTCACCATTATAAGATAGACATCAATTCATTTAATTTGCAAAATGCCCTCGACATACAAACTCCACAGAAAAGGAGATTCTCACTGTGATGCCAGAGCAATTACCACCCTGCAGCCTAACAGAGAGCCTTTCAAATATGTGTGCCAGATATGGACATCCTAGGGGGTTCCCAATGTCCGTCATTATAAGTTCAACAACATATTTGCAATCTCATCTTGTTAAGTTTTGGTTCTCATTCTGTCCCGTTTTATTTTGTATCCACCGTTTACACTGTTTTAGGTGCCCTCACATTCTTCTCTGTGTACTGATTGAAACAGGCCAGCCTCAATGTAATTCACCTGCATCTATACTTCCCTTGAATATAAAACCTTGCTTTGTGCGTTAGTGATGTTGTTAAGTGTGTCAGACTTACCATTATGTTTTAGTGCATCTTGCCTGTTTTCTCATATTTGCTCTTTTATAGTCCCGTGTTATTTTAGAGCAAATATTTACTTGTCTATGTAATGAAAGTCTGACCTGCTTCCAGATCCTGGACATCAACTTGTATTAAATCTTGTGTGCTCTAGAGTTTGTAATTCTTGACCCCATTCACACCATCACTTGCAGGACCCATTGTTCTATAATGAGATTGGCAGTACTATGGCAGTTGACGTCCTCTCTTACAGAATAAATCTGACGGTTTATCAATAAACCTGCTGGTAAGTTTTGCAATCATTACGTTCAAAACAAAGGATTCCTTATTCGAAGCAAAGGTTGTGTCAACTGCAGTTTCAACATTTCATAATTCATGACAAATCCTTTAATTGATGACATCATGAAAACTTAGCTCAGTGTTCTGGTTTGTTTGTCTTTCGAGCTGAGTCACTTCTTTCCCACCCCCTGTGTAATAAACTGTGGGCAGCCACTCAGCTCACATGTGCCCACAAGATGATCGTAGGCTTCTTGCCCAGAGCGAGATGACGAAAAGCCAAAGTATCCGAGTGGCTAGAGAACACATTGAAACATCCAGGAAGCCAGCGAGAGCCAGATGTTTTTCTCAGGATTTGGCGGACAGAACTAAACAGGAAGTGCCAACAAATGTTGGACTTCATTCAACAGGTGGTGAGAAAGAGCGGGCCAACCGAATGCCTATGTTGATTCGTTTCTTCTGGATGTTTAAGCAATGTTTGATAAGTGTTTTTCTAACACATTATCACTATGATAAATGGGTTGTTTATTAAAGTGTGTTGCTGAATTTGAGTCTGGAACACATCAAACTGTGCTGCTTCAAATTCATGATCCACTTTGAACGTTTGGAAAAAAACCCCCAAAAAAACCAAACTTACATCTGATTTCAATATTGCTTTTGAGTGTTGCTTGATACCGGAAGGATTTTAGTCCCACACTATTGTCACTGATTTGGGCTTTGGGCTGTATGCACGGGTTTGCCCATGGACTTTAATGTCATGCAGAGCTCAGAGGAGGCGCTGAGGTGTGACAGAATTGCTTGACGGCTGGCAATGCACAAGCAGTCTGTATCAATAGAAGTGTCTTCCTTGCTTCCCCTAAATGCACTCAGACACAGACAAAGACAGAGGCTGCAGACTGAATTCCTGAAATGGACAGCCCCTGGAACACTGAGTGAAAGTCAAACAGTTTAGTGCAAAGTGGTCACGGCTGCAGCTCTGTCTGTCTGGTCCATTAATAGACAGTATAACAGCCGAGTGCTGCAGTGGTGCAGAGGCTGGCATGTGCCAAGCTTGAGGGGTGAGAGTGCCACAGCGGGCCACCTGCCTCTAGTATCATCTGTCACCATTGGAAAAATATAAATGCGTAAGCTTAACTGCAGAACTTCCTAAAGTGCTGCCCAGGAAAAAAGCAGGGAATGACTCCTTCACAAAAGGTAAAGATATATTTAGACGAGCTCGGACACAAACTTGATGACATCCTCAACGTCACCAGCATCCTCAGAGCGTGTTTTGCTAATATCTCTCAGCGGCATAATACTTCAGTTGCAGACTAGATAAAATGCAAAAATATATTTTGAATAAGTGCTAAAGCTTGGAAACAGTCAATATGTGTGGTGGTGGTTGGGGTGGTGATGTAGAGTGGAGTTGCAGGGCGATGCTTGGTGAGTAGCTCAAGGGAGGCGCTAGAGAGAGAGGTAATGCAACACACCTGAGTCTCATCAGGGACCAATTACCTCTCCCCTCTCTCTCACAGTAGCATGCTAGGAGATAAAAGGAGAACACCCTCAAGGAGGGAGGGAGAAGAACAGCCTGAAACGGCCACAAGGAATTAACGAGCAAAAACTAAATGGCCAAACGTGAGCTGTTGCTGTGTTAGAGAATTTATCCTACAAAGAGTTATTACTTTACAATATGTTTTCACATGTTTTACTCCTACAGAAAAAGCATTTGGTGTGGACCCAAATGTAAACTGGATACATTTGGTCTGATTTACTGAGATCCTGTATAAAGCTTGCTAAATTGCAAGTTCTCGGTAACTGACACTTTTGGTTTGAGTTCGTTTTTGGGGGTGATCAAGCAGGAATAACACCATCTTCAAACAGGACTACTGAAATGAGAGTTTTGCTTGGATTAAGCCCTATTTACATGGTCTGCTGGAAATGCTATCGTTTTCATATTCATTTGCTTACGTTCACAATGATGTGATTGGATGGAGTGCTGAGCCCAGCACAAGCAAATAACGAACACCATGGAAGTGTTGGTAGAGGAATTCATACGACATATTTTACCATTACAGTTAATAAATCAAAACGTTAAAACAAAAAGCAGAAAAGAAATGACGAAAAATTCAATATGGGGAATGATCGGTCAAAAAGCCAACACAGAAATATTTTTATCCACCTGAGGAAATGTTTCCACATATCTGCTAAAGGCTGAGCCAATTTACATGTACTTTACAAACAATGAAAAACAAGCAATTTCAACACAGTGAATCACAATTGCACTATGTGCATTAAGTCAATAAGCAGTATTGCAGAATTTTGCATGACCTTTAACATCACCCGTTACTTTACATTCATGAGGGCAAATGTTTTAAACTTGCTAAATGGACAGTGTGAGTTATGTTGTCCATTTAGTAAATGACTTTCCACAAGTGTGGATGCAATTTTTCCAATTGTACCTCTTTTTATATGCATACCCCTTTAGTAAGACATGTAGTTGGTATGTTCCATAGTCACAACTTTTTCTGGTGTTCTGGTCTGAATGCTCAAGTCTCCATGACTTCCAGACATGAAGAGCATCAACATTGTATGGTTACCAACTAAAAAAAAGAGCTCAGAAAAAAAAAAAGGGGGGAAACATTAAAAGTGGATAGCTGCGTTATTGGTGGCATTTGTCAACATTTTCCTCCTCAATGTGGCTCTCTCAAACACAATACATTTCTCATCAGACTTCATTAGCCATTCAGCTCAAACTGATCGAATAAATGAGGCAGTTGCTGCGAACTCTGGAACGGTTGCTATCATTTGACTCTTGTGCTGCACCAGACCTCTTCAGGCTGATCTTACTGCATGACAGAGTGACAGCAGTTTAGTCACAGCTCTGTTGCCGCACAGGCTCGCAAACTCAACTGGGTCCACCAGTTTAAAACCTTGAAGGCATCCTGCAGTTCAACTAACCATTACATCAGAAATTGATTTTCTTGAAGTTCTGTTCGCTAACTTTTTCTTTTTATGAGGAAGGATTTCTACAAACACAGTTCATCACCCCATTCCCTTCCCACCTGTTCAGAAATTTCACTAAATGTGATATAATTAGCCTTCCAACAACACCTTTGTCACAATTACTGGCTTGAACTCAAATGCAGCGTGTGACATAGAGGTAATGTTCAGGATTCATTTGAAACAACAGTTTCCAAATAAATCAACCAAACTGTCCTAAATGGTTCATCCAAAAAACAGGTAATGAGAAACACTAGAAAATGCACTGGATAATGATCTGCCAACAGGAACCAGAGGGAAGTGAGTTTATATATACCGGGGAGGGGCAGACACAGGTGAATCACATTAGGGAGGAGTCAGGTGATCACACACTGAGGGAACGTAGACAGGAAAACAAGTGACCTGAAACAGAGACAAGTATCACAATAAAACAGGAAATGCTCAAACTGAAAGAGACAAGACAAGTAAGAGGCTGGAACAAGATCTGACACATTTTTTTTTTTTTTTTTAATGTTTTTTAGAATGTTAATTTAATATTGGTGGGGGAACAAATCCTGAAAATTGCTTTGGGAAATGTTTATTTTACTAAGGCTTTAGATTTTCTTACTAGGGGCATGTAATTAAAAAAAGCCAGCATAGAGAGCTTTCTCGTCTTTGTTTTTGGTGATTTTGGTGGGGAAGAGATAATGATAAAAAGAAAGGCGATACATGAAGATGTGGGCAGAGTAGAAAAGAAAGACTGAAAGCAACATAGAAACCCATTCAAAGGTTGTTTTGTTTTTTTGTTTTTTAAGTCAGGAAACTAGATTGGAATGAGACAAAATTTCCAGGTAAGTAATTTGTAGGGAAAACAACTTTGCAACTTTGAAAATTTAATGCAAATAATCTTTTTAAATTTTAGTTGCTGTTCATCTATTGAAGTCCCCACTTAGCCTGAAATGAATGGTTTTATGAGAGTATTGAATAAAACAAACAAAACGAACAACAACAAAAAAAACATGCACTCATGGAAAGAACGAACTGGGGATTTTTTTGTTCCCCGAAATAAAGCATAAGCACAAACCACAACTCAACCATGGGATCCAGGTTTTTCATATTTTAGAAAGATTTCTGCAAAAAAGCAGAAAATACCAGAGAACCGATACAATTTTCAAGGCTACAACCTTTAGATCCACCATCACTGGGACTTTGACACTGTGTGATACTGTCTTTGTAACTTTAGTCTGGCATTTGAAGGATACAGATTTCATACAAATATACTGTACAAATTCTAAACTGCAGCTTTATTTACTTATTTATTCATCTATCTATCCATTTTCTCTTTTTTTTACTATTACTGTGCTACTTCATTTTGTAATGTACAATTTGAAGTGATCACGGAGACAAGCTGAAACAAAGTGAAATTGTCGCTGCTGTAATCAATATTTGAACAGTATATATAATAATTCAGATGTATTGAACATGAAGGTGAATATGAAAGTAACCATTTCTATTGATGTCACCAGGGAAAAATTATGAGCTACCTGCATTTCCCTCAACTCTGAAAAGCTCTACAGCATGCACCACTGTTTAAAAGGTTCCCTCTCCACATCCTTACTGGATTCACTTGCACTCTTCTGGCAATATAATTTTGTGATGCAGCAGAGAGCTGTCTTTTGTCAAGAGAAAGAGAGAAAAAAAACAACAAACACCAGAAAACTCTTTGGGTCCTACCTGTCCAGCACCAAATAGCAGCCAAACAATTTATCGACTGGCAGACGAACACAGCGAAGCATTCAGTAGCAAAGGAAGAACATATTTCCCTCAGGATCTGGTGAAAACCTAAAACAGAGCTAAGAGAGGATAAATATTTCATGTTAACAACTCCATTGCATGAGTTTGAGGAGAATATACAGTAGCGTACGCAGTTTGTTTCTACAACAGCACAAAAAATCTTAG
The DNA here is from genome assembly GCA_900302745.1 of Parablennius parvicornis. NCBI lineage: Eukaryota > Metazoa > Chordata > Actinopteri > Blenniiformes > Blenniidae > Parablennius > Parablennius parvicornis. Next base: position 6,017 of record OMNM01002309.1, on the reverse strand, counting down.
TTGCAGGTAAAGTTAGGTTAAGGTTAGCTAAAGGTTAGCTAAAGATGTTTGGAGGTTTGGCTTCATTCGAATCAAGAAAGTGGGACGCAAAAAGAAACATTTATCAATCAAATAACGGATTAATTTATTTTCAAGTGTCTGTAACAGGGATATTATTAAATTAATGGATAAATCATTAATTATGATGCAATTGTCGGGGTTGCAGGAACAGGGACCCAAATGCAGATGTAAATCAAACAAAGATAATTTTTTGCTGTCGATTAATGTTTTCAAAGTGTTGGGAATATAAGGATTCTAACATTAACCAGGAAGTTTAGTGTGTATTACCTTCATCATGTCAATTAAAGCATCTTTTTTTATGGTGATTAGTTTTAAGATGTCATGTTAAGTGATTCCGAATTCTGAAAGCTTCTGTAGGAGGAAGTGGGTGGAGTCACGCACACACTTATTTCTGTTTTTGAAAAGGCATCTCCCTGACCTTCACATTTTTCCAGGTGCTGCTATACACCCTGTAAATTCGAAACCTCCTTGCAACCCCAGGTGGGACCAACCCCTCTCTTTAAAAATCACTGATTCGGTTGATGAACCAAAAAAGTAATTAAAGAGAAAATATAAGTAAAACTCTGTCAAAATGAAATCATCATTTCCAAACCAGGAACAGGTATTTTCTTTAAGGTGCATAAAACTGCACATAAACCTACACTTTAAAATAACTTTATCAATTCAACTCAAATCCTGACTAAAAAAATTGTGTTTTTTGATTTTTTATTATTTCCTCCATCTGTAACCTAAAAAATTCACATGCATGGTAAATAAATGTAACATAAGCACCACCTTAACTACATTGAATAGGTCATACTGCTGTTGTACACTAGATGGCAGTGTTGAGCCATTTGAGTCTTTATTTTGCCTGGTTTCGGTTGGTTGTTTCTTGGTTGGTTGTTGTGCTAGTGGAGCCTGTGTCCTGCAGAGTAAATGTTCCATACCTGCTTATCACATAGACAATACCACTGTTTTGTAACCAATAACTCCAGCTGTTGTTAATTTAACTATTCCCAAAGCTCCTTCTTCGAGGGACTCAATACATCATCATAATGCGACAAGTTAGAAAACTGGTTGACTGGTTGACTTTGGTCGGTTCTACCTTGTGCCTGTTGAGTTGACATTCACCTTAAATTTTAAGGTTAGATTGAATTTGCATATGTATAATGTACCTTAAACATTTGGTGTTGGTATTTGAAAGTATTTCAATTCAAATCCAATGACTACAAATCAGCATAGATACAAATCTCCAGTGTATGATTGCTGTATGGCTGTTGTGTTGAGTAACAGGCCATAGTATTAATGACTAAAGGCAAAAAGAGCCACACCATTCCCCACTGCAAAATTTGCAGTATCTTACAAAAGTCATTTTCACCAAATCTGCAGTACTCTGTCATCAGCAGACACTTTCCTTTTAAGACATGAAATCAAACAGGCTGATAAAAATAAAAGTCTATTCAGCAGAGCAGAACATCAAAAAATTACACATGCTGAAGTACACGGGTACCAGGCTTTATCATTCGAGTAATGCGGGCAATTTTCCATTTTATTTGTACTCTTCTTTTTTTTCTCCTCAGTTTTTTTTTTCTTTTTTGATGGCAAGCTGCGAAGCTAGGCTCTTACATGACAGACATTCTTTTTAAACCAATAAAACCTTATAACCCCTCTTGAGTTCCAATTTACTACAAGGCAGCAGAGTGAATAGTAGCCAAGGGACTTACAACTTTTGAGGTTCACTGTCTTCCTTTAGTCATTAAGGTAGAAAAACAGACACGGATCAGCAATAAGGTACTAAAGTTAATCCCAACATGGAGAGAAACATAAACGCATTTATTTTGCAAGGTGTATTTGGACCTCCATGGTGTACATGGATCGCGGATTGAAAAGTTCGGTTTTGAGATGACAGGCAGACGTCCTCTCAGGGTACAGGAGAGCTTCAGGAGAGATTCAGCGGCAGAGAATATCTCGGGGTCAGGGTGAGATTTCCAGTATGATTGCTTTTGTTTATATTTGAGAAGAAATCTTGATTTAAAAAAAAAACAAACTCCAACATAATAATATAGAAAAATACCACACATTGTAATTGTAAGATAAACAAATGCAATTGTTTTGGTGCAAAATCAGAAGTGTAACAGCTATGAATGTTGCAGACTTCATATAAAAATGTAAACAAAGATATTTATATATAAATTAGTAGTCAAATGAGATGAAGCCAAGGGTTGATTAGTATTCATTTAGATTAATCACAATTAAGTATCATTCATTTTTAATCTATCTTAATCAAGTTTAATTTTTCATGTGCAAAAAGACTCAATAAAGAAGGGTATATATATATATATATATATGTAATTAAGATGTTCATTAAACACCATATAAAGATTTGCCACATATCTTAAATCAAAGGCATCTCAGTGACAGAATATAAATATATTTTTTAACAAACTATGAATCCCAGTGATAATGTTACCAGGAATGTTTTACTGAAAAACATTAAGAAGTCTAAAATTCACCCTGTCACACTTGATTTACGGACTATTTCCAATTTACCTCACAACCATCCTGCTAAATAATTTGTGAGTCATACAATGAGTTTTGGTAAGTCTTTTCTTTAAAACATTTTTTTTCTGTTTATCTACTGAGTGAGTTTGGAAGCTTTTTAATCTGTCTCTGTCTCAGCTGCGTACGGACCTCTCTTCACCTCCTCGATTCCACTGTGAGACGGTTTGTTGACTGCATAGTCTTCTGGCTCCTGTGTCGGCCTGCCTATTTTTCTCTTTTCATTTAACTTCCTTTCTCCTCCTCTGCTGCAGGGCACAGTATGTCATCGTGCAGAGCAGGTATCGTTGACAAGGTGTGACGTTCAGGTGAGAATGCGCAATGGCCTTGCGGGTCACTTTTATTCATTATCAAGCTCAGATCACAGTGAAATATTCTGCACAACTGCTCATGTGTTATCACCTCTGTCGTCACTGTTGAGTTTCAGTCAGATCCCGAGAGTTTAATATCAATCAGACTGCCAATATCCAGATGAGCTCATCGCTTAGTACTTTTCACCTCCCCTGGAGTGCTCCTGTTGTGCTTTAAAATGATCACTTTGAGTATTGATATGGTGCTTCACAGATAATCTAGCCAAATGCCTACATTAAATTGCTTTTGCTTTGAGACTTGTTGCACTGGCCACTCTTCTTAATCCTCTTTCATAGTACCATAGAGTCGAATGGAAAGTCTTGCCTTGCAAATACACTGTAAGCATTAAAACTTTTCATCTCATCTTGACATTAAAACTTAATTTGTCAAACATGTTATTGCATGTGGGTGGCTTCCAGGATTATGCAGGGCTCTGGGTGAAATTCAGTTAAAAGATATGACTGTAGCTTTTGTGTTTGTAACGTGCTTCGACACTGGTCTAGAAAGCATATTTGCAAAATTTAGGGTACAAATAATACAAATTACATGCTTTCTGTCCAGTTAGCCTAAACGAAGTGGACATTTATTCAACATTTTACTTGACCAAAGAGGAAAATTATAAACATGCTCCAGTTGGCCCAAATCACACAATCCTCTATCAGGTCTTATTAAATTCATGACGAGCCCACGTAGGAGATGCAGCTGTTGTTAATCGCTTCTCGGACCCATCTGTGGTGTAAGTGGTCCCTCCCTACATCACTCTGGTGTGATTTGAATCAAGAGGCGTGCATGTGTGTGCGTGACCTGCTAATGAATCAGCAGGTGTTGAAGTAACTGGAAAATTTGAATAAATGTTGGTTGAATCAGGTGATTGACTGCACTGATTAATGATTGGGTGATTGCATTGGTAAATTAACTAAACATTGTTGTTTGAAAACAATTTTTGTTTGACACCTCCTGAAAATATTAACTGCAAAAAAAAGTCAATTGCCTGTAAATGGTTACCACCTGATGCATGTTGGGAAAGTAATTGGATTGAAATCACCACACATCAGACTCAAGTCTTGGAAAAAAGAATTTACTTCTGAGAGAGGAAGAATATTGCATAGCGCATAATCAAAAAGTAGAAATATTCAACCAGGATAAGGATGGTTGCCAATGAATACTCTTTTGCATAGTTTTAGATGACTGTAATGAAGAGAATATCACTTATGGTCAATTGACCTCTGTACTTGACAGCATTTGTTGACATCTGCAGATTTTTGTTTCAGCTCTGTTTATTTTGTGTTTCCATGATTCCGTTTTCCAATGTGTGATTTTGCACTGATCCAGACAAAAATGAAAGATGTCTCCTGATGTGGCAGAATACCTGTGGTCTTTTGTCATACACTGAGAGGGGTTTGCAGAGGGCGGTTGTCACAGTCATGTTACCACAAACAGCCTGTGACGTTCCCCTGACAGTGTGAAAAAATGACAAAACAATAACGTCGACATCAGTGGAGCATTATCCCATCCAGGTTCTTCATCTGCTTCCATCTTTCTTGTGCATAAATGCTACTGCAACAACTTGTTTATTGTTTGTTCTTCCATTATTTGTGAAATCCATGTCAAGTAATAAACTTATAAGCCAGTTCAAATTGTGTTCAGTATGTCTTTTTCAATCTTAAACATATTGTTTACAGTCAACTGCATTAATTGTAGATGAGTTCTAGGTGTATTGCATGATAGACAACTTAAATGCGCTGCAAAGTCAGACTTTATCTCAACACCCAGCGACCACTCATCACGGTTGCTAGAATAAGCTTTGTATTTAATTACCAAAGACAACATGAGGGTACAATGCATCTGTGAGCAAATTGAGGCCACACACTCCACTAAAACGAGGCAGAATTACACCGGGGAACGGAGCCTAGAAGGTAAATGCATCCCACTTGGATGGAAGACCAGCAGTGCATCTTGAAGCTTAGTTTTTGGAAGCAGCCACCCAGAAGTGGTGCCTGAAGCTAGAATTATACTGCTTCACTCTCTGAATCAATCTTTACTGGGGAGGAATAGGTACTGTTTGGCCTACTTGAGCAGACTCAGCATCCGACACCTGCTGCAGTCTTGGGAGGTTTCAGGTGGAAGCGGTCCCTTCCAGACATTAGTTAGCAGTTTAGATGAGCTTCCAGAGGCGAGGCCAAGGAGATACAGTAATGAAGCAGAAGATATGAAATCAGATATTAAAATAAAATAAATAAAAATGCCATGAGGTTAGTGGCTGCTAGAAATTGCATTGACAAGTAGAAGAATGCAATTTCCTGGAAACAGAGAAACAATACATATTACAAAAGAAAAAAAGGTTTTATCAACATAATTTTAACCATAATAGTACACTATTACGCTGTGTTGAGCAATTTTCAATGTAACATCCTGGAAGCACTCATTTCAATTCTGTGATTTTTGTCACAACTTAATCAGAAAACTAGTTTACTGAGAAAACTTTAGAATACCTTCAAAAGAACACGTCTCATCGACAAAACCTTGAGAGGACATTTTCAAGGCAGCTATTTCATTGCCTGCTTTCACTGTTTGGAGCTTTTCACTGCAAGTCATGGGCCCGCACACGAGGGCCATCCTTCACCGGCGCCTTCTGCCATGCCACATTTTCCCCGATACAGCTTAGCACATCATCTCTTTTTTTTTCCTCTCAGTTGTACAAAGACAGATTCTAAGCAGTGTTTTCAGTGTCAAGGCCTTGTGTTGCTTTCCCTCAAAGACAAAAACCCAGAGAAGTCCTGGAGAAGTCAGATTCTCCACTTTTATCCTGTCACTTGGAAGTCGCTGCGGCATTTCTGCTGTGGCAGGAGTTTTGTGAAACCACTGGGAGGGAAAGAAAAGAGGACATAGAACATGAGCAGAGAGCAGTCTCCACTTTTTCAGGGAGGAGTTTTGCAAAGGTCACAGCGCCCATTCACACACCAATTTACATTGATCAGCACTCTCCACCGTTGTTTATGCACCAGGAGTTTTGCCAGAAACCCTGTCATAAATCAACCACGGACTGAGTCAAGCATAAAAAACTCTTA
>OMNM01002308.1:0-11883 GCA_900302745.1 Parablennius parvicornis | reverse complement strand
GTCCCCGCAAGGTCGACCCGGGCCTCGTTGCTCAGTGTCAGGACGGAGGACAGGAAGCAAGCAGGTACACGGCGACAGTAAGTGGAGGAGGAGGAGCTACCATTGTTTTCACCGGGGGGGAGGGAGGCAGGGAGGAACCAAAACCCTCCAGGGATTCAAGCCCTTCCCAAGACCTTCAACTGCTCTTTTTTTAGAATAAACACCTTCCCAAAGAGCAAGGACGTGTTCTAAAGAGTTTTAATGGAGGATGCTAAGCTAAGCTAATGGCAAAGATACCAGGTAGATCTTTTCTACAAATCTCTGCTTGCCTAATAAAAGGAAAGTTATAAGAGGAAATGGTCTCAACCATTAAATATGTTGATGATGATGTTATATATCAGGTCCCTATGTCCATTTTATCTGCTGGAATCAGAAGTCCATGCCAAGATAACTGCTCTTTGTTCTCAGTGCTCTGGAACGCTCACATATCCTCCTGCCACCTGGAGAAAAACGTTCCACCATTGTCGCATTATCAACCTTCGATAGGACCCAATGTCAAATGCAAATATGTTGTAACGTTCATGTAATTTCCTGAAGAACACGTGGATGATTCCGTACTCGGCAACTCCAATTAATCAAGCCTTATCTGGTCAATCGGAAATGATTCCAGTTTAATATAAATCTGTCTCTGGACCTATTTGTAGTGGAAATAATGTTAAATAAGAGATAACGAAAACAAATATGATAAAAAATTGTTACAAAATATGAGCTTGGATTAGCATTAGCGTTACATTTCTTCAACTTTCAGAGTATTGCAAAGAAAATTCTAAATTGTCAGGTGGTCCAAATGTGATTTCATGATGTTATAGCAATTAACTGCTTTGGTAAATTTAATTACTTGAAAAGTAGGATTAGCAACTTAGCATGAAAACCTAGCAACTTCCTTCTCAGCATGCATTCATTTCAATGTACTTCGAATATCATATTTATTGCACAATAAAGCTGATCACACAATCGTTCGGCAATTACTGGTAACTTTATACATTTATCTCCCTAAAAAGACATGACTAGCATTAGCAATCAACGATAAGTGAGAGTCGATTCCCTCAGATTTTTTTTTTTCTGGTACATCATGGATGCAGACCGCTGCAGCCCACAGCTGTGCCCCGGCGCTGCCACTTTAAACTGAAATTAGCCCGAGAATCACTTTTACATAACACACCACCACCGACACAAAGTACTTGGTATGCGATGCAGCTCGCTGGGAGCCACCGGAGACGGCTCCAAAGGCTACACTCCCACAGATAGCGGCGCGGAGAAAAGCATCTGTGTCAGAGTGCTCAACGTCCAGAAAAATAGTTTCTGGCCAGAACTTGGAAAGTTTCTGTCTCTTCCAGCGGAAGCAGCAGAGATCAGGAATTAGACAAGCACCCGGTGGGAAAGTGGGCACTCGATTGGTTGTTGGTTTCCACCTTTTTTTTTAATCTCATTTCTGCTGCACTCTGCTTCAATTCCTCGGCGAAGATGACAAACGACCTCGCGCGGGTTGATATACGACCGTCCAGAACTCTCCCTTTTCAACCTCGTTCTAATTTAGATGTGGTGTCGCAGACGCTGCGGCGCATAAAAGCGTGTTTTTATTTTATTTAAAGGAGAGGGCCTATTCATCTACACAGAGTTCAGCCTTATCAAAGTCAGGCACGGTTAAGAGTGGTCGCAATCGCTCGCCGAATGCACAAAAGATTGGAGGATTTGGGGAAGAAGAAAAGCGCCGCTCGGCTCATTTCCAACATCAAACATGGCTATTCAAAGAGACGGGAAATGGAAAAACACCTCCAGGAAATAGAAAGCGGTCAAAGCACAAGTGAGCTAAAGGAGGTTTACAATACAAGAGGGGCAGGGGATTGAAAACAATAGTCTCTCTCTCTCTCTCTCTCTCTCTCTCTCTCTCTTTTGAGCAGCGTTTTCATTTCAATTGCTTTCACCTCGATACCCGAACGGCAGAATGGGATGGAAAAAGTGGTCACGGCATCGAACAAACACCATGTTGAGTCTGCGATTCCCTGGCATGCTCGCGTTTCGTTCAACAAAAGGTCACAAGGTCTTTTTGACTTTAGAAGATTTGAGGAATCGTTACCCAGGTCACGGGGAACGTCAGGGTTCATCACGCCGGGGAGTCGGAGGGAGAATTTCACGGAGAGGGAGAAGTTTCTGGACTGATGTCTTCCTCCAAGAGGAACATTGGATTTGACAGAGGCTGTTTGAGGAAAGGTCGAAGGGCGATCGACAGAATCATTAGGCGCCATCCTCCGGGGACCTCGATAATCAATAAGCAATTTAATGGCAATCTGGAGAGAAGCAGTGGAGGAGCCATGATGGTGACGGACACACCAGCAGAACCACTTCTACACTTGGATTTAACACTTTTCTGTCACCTACAACCAGCCTCCTATGAGCTTTTTGGATTTCCAGCTTCAAGTGGCATCTCAAAGCAGTGGAATCAGGTCAACTGGACTCGGCCATACGTCTTGGAAGACATTATGCTTCTTATCCGAGTGGCTTCTTGGATAAGAGGCCTTATCTTCAAGAGGGATGTTTATAGGAGGCGATAAAGCACATGGAGGTCTGGACCAAGGTGTGAACGGGAGAGTGCTTTCATATTATCAGTGATGGACGAAAACAGGAAACAACAAGAACAAACAAAAACTTTAAATTATCAAGGAAGTGAAAAGGGGCTCGGGAAGGCGGGGTTCAACCCACCAACTTCAAAACAAAAACAACCTGTGACCTTCGCTTCAGACGAAGCCTTTATTTGTCGAGAGACGCTCCGACTGGACGACTCCTCCGCTCAAGTGGATCTGAATCACCGCTCGCCGCCTAAAAACATCAAAACGCCGCAGCGCCGCTTCACAGCTCGGCCTTCAGCAGCTCTCATGATATTAACCTTGAAAACATCTCACTGACTGAGCTCTGTCCTCTGGAGGGATTCCGGTCAAACACTGCAGCGATAGAATCGATTGATCTTATTGATATTTAGAGAATCTAATTTGTTTAACTTGCTCAGATGAGCTCGGATTAAACACGTGTTGGCAGCAACCTCACAAGCCCGGTTCCACCCACCCAGAGCTCGTCACGATCAATCACCACACACACTTTCCATTCCTGTGTGTGTGTTTGTGTGCGTGTGTATGTGATTGGATAGATCTAGTGTGTGTGTGGGCCGGCATCACAAGGAGTTTATATCTTCCCACTTTCGACGCCCACATTTCTGACCGTGCGGCGTCGAGGTCACGCGCACCGACGCTTCTTCTGTTGGTCAACAAAACGCTGCAGAAGAGCAGGAACATCAGCAGCGATACGGAGCTTCTCCTTTACAGGAGGAATCCACTCAATGGGAGATTTGTTCCATCGTCAATATCAACAACTTGGCACACGCTCAGGCTGAAACGACGTAGATCGGTCTAACGTGGCGCCCTGCTGCTGCTGCTGCTCTGAAAAACGTTCAAACAGGAAGTGCTCTTATCCATCAGGGAACGCCTCGGGGCGACACAACGGCACCCTGTTCTGTGATTGAGCAACACACGCTTGTGGATGTTTTAGAAATTCTGTAGATTTAGTCTCCACTCGTGAGGTTTTATCTATCGGCTCGGTTGGTAGAGCGGTCGTCTCCCTCTCGGAAGGTTGCCGGTTTGAGTCCCATCTCCACTTGTCCACCTGCAGAAGTGTCCTTGGGCAAGACACTGAACCACTGAGTGACGTTGTTTTGTGAATGTGTGTGAATGGATGGATGTGATTAACGATGTAAAGCGCTTTGGGGATACTGCTATATAAGTGAAGTCCATTTAATTTGTGTGTCTTTGTAATGATCGTTGTAGAAAATACTAAATTAAAAGCCTTGTGATTGGTCGACTGACTTTCGGTAACAAACACATCGTCGCACATTAGATTCAGGCTTTCAGGCAGAAACACACCGACGATCCGATTTTGGTTGATACAAAAATATATTTAGAGTTTGTAAAGATGTTTGCTGGTTACCATGGCAACGCCACACAAAGTCAGTTCAACAGTTGTTATTCAGTCCCGAAAGCCTTTTTGCTTTTAGTTTGCAATATTTGAACACATGCAGAGTGACCATGAAGCTGCAAATCACTCATCCGATTCAGTCGGATAAAAAAAAAAAAAAAAAAAACTAAAAAAAACAGTTGATGCTTGAGTTAATCACCACGATCTGAATAACCTGCGAGGTTGCTTCGTGCCCTTCAGAAACATCTCTCCGGAGCGGCGAGAGATTTTCGTTTTGAATCGGCAGACTCTCGCCGCTCGCCAATTGAAACCCCGCCACCCTTTCATTTAATCTGACAAGTATAATCTTCCCGGATTGCCCGCTATCCCCGCTGTGATGTTTGGAAAGCTTATAAAAGACTCACTTCATTGATCTGAAGACACTTTAAGAGGCCTCATTGTTGTTCCCGCGCCGTAATCACAAATAGAGTGCCCGAAATGGAATAACGCCAAATGACGCCAGTCAGTGAGCAAGTCAGCCGTGCGATGAGGACTTAATAGTGTTATCATTGCTTTCAGATTTGCGCAATACCACTGCATGCGCATTTGTTCAAATACACAAAGAGACAAAATTCCCTCTTCAACAATAAATGGACGATGATTTTGATTCACTGGACGAACTGACCGTAACTTAATTAATCTGGGAACTTCTGCAACTGCAGGGTGACACGACAGTGTGTTCTTGAAGTGGCACGGCGCTCCAAAATATGTATATTGCTGCACATACTTTAACTTTGGTTTTAATTTAAGCTTTTCAGTGGCGTTGCAGCATTGCAGTGTTGCAGCGCGCCTCAAAACTTCTGTTTTCAGAACCTGTTTGACTGAAAAGAGCAAACGAAATTCATAATGGACTTAATTGAACCATTTGCATGATTAATGACGGTACAACATGAAGGTCACGCTCGGCACATTGTGTAACGACACACGTTACCATACATCGTACACAATGGTGAGGATTGTTCTACAGTGCGAGGCTTTTCCTTGCAGGGGAATGATATAATTAACTTTTAATGCAGCGGGATGCTTTGATCTGTGCATTGCAATGGCACCATGTAATTAACCGTGTATATTTCCATTGTAGCGTGTGGAAATATCCTTACTGCCTATTCTTCATGCACTTGGAGTAATACCTCCACACACACACAGTCTTTCACCTCCCACTGCGGCAGAATGGATTTCCCCCCCACAGCCAGCGTTCATGCTTTACATTCCTAATGGCTCGCTATAATTCACCAGAGATTGATCGGCGGGATCGAACTAATGACTCGCTGCAGCCGGGCGTTAATCCCACACGCGTTAAGCATTGTTCTTCCCGATATAACTTAGCCCAACTCCATCGCTCGGCCGCAAAAGTGACAAACTGCGCCGTAGACTTCATCGCCGCTCGGCGAAGGACGGCCGGGGGGAGAGCGAGCGAGTCGGTGGAATAATGTATTCATAGTGAAAAGGGTGGAGGAATCGGTCTGGAGACGTGATGAAGCGCCCGCTGAGGTGACTTTAATAAATTATGATGAAGCTATGTAAATAGCGCTCGCAGCTGGATCTCTGTTCAATTAGCTCGCCGCCGCGGTGCCAGAAGAGAGGCTGGTCGGAGCGAGCGACGAGTCCATCCATCACGGAAACTCACCCCAACGCTACATTCCCACTTCATGATGAAATCAAAAGCAAGGGCTTCAAGCCGGGCGCAGACATAAACAAGAGATTAGCATTTTTTTCTTTTTTAAAAATAACAGTGAGAAAACACCTTGAAGTTGTGAAAGAGGGAGCAGAAAGTGAAGTTAGAAGGTTATTTGGAACTATGGAGGACTGCAGAGGACTGAACTCTCAAACTTATGGTGCCATTTTGGAGAATCAGTTTTAGCTGCATGTTTTGTTTGTTGTTAATTTTGAAAAGTTTGAGGGAAAAAAACAACTGAGTGTCAAGAATTTGTGATCTTTCTGTTGCCTGTGGGGGGATTGTTTTGGAGAGAGTGATATCTTGCAACACTATGGTCACAAAACTTTATTTTAAAAGTGATCGATACAGTAGGTTGTAATACACTCTGAGTAATGTAACCTGGTTAAGCCTCACATCAAGCACAAGAGGAACATAATGAAATATGTGGAACTATGGGGGGACTGCACAATGTATCATCAGCATCTGTTGTGTTAAAGACTTTATGCTGGACTCCCACACCATGAAGTCTGTGAGCGACATTGCAATTGCATGTTTCCTACATCAAGACACTTTGCACTCTGGAGGTATCTGCCAAGAACAAAGCTGTTTTTCTGAGATAAGAGTGTTTTGATGTCTTTTATTTTTGTTATCTGTTTTGTTCCACACTATTTGTTTTATTTTTCTCTTCAGGTTGTTTGTTTAATTACAGAGATTATCTGTTTTATTTTTGTTGTTGTGTGTTTGGTTCCAGCTGGTTTGTTTTATTTTTGTTGCCATGTTGATAGAGGTTTCCTTTTATATATCTTATATATCAAACATATAATATATACAGAAATTATTCATTTTTCTAACAAGGAACAATCATTTTATCAAAAGGAATTCTTTTATTTCAATATCCGTCAGCTTTATGGAATCACTGATTCCTTTCCAGAGTTACTTTGCACTGTGGGGGTATCTGCTGAGAAAATAACAGAGCGACTGAGAGAATATTTGGGGTGTCAGGCACACTCTTTTTTTAAATATATATTTGATTGGTATAGATTTAAAAGAGTGAGATTGAAGAATCATGAGATTGTTTGATACTATGGAGGACTGTTCAACATGTAGGAAGAAGTTTCTATAGCTCTTTATTGGACCGTCAGGTCTTCATGCTTCCTCTTAAAGCTGTAAAGCAGGTCAATACACCAACAGCACTCTTTACACTGTGGGGGTGTCCAACACCAAACCTTTTGTTGCTTCTCAGTTTTATTGTATTTGATGCCTTTTTCTCACTTTCTGACCTAAATCAAGTATAAAAGCATCATCAGCCTGAAGATGAAAATATCAGCGAATGGACGAACGCACCAGTGACTTTGCCGGCAGGATTTGATTTTGATTGAGATTATCGAGACTCAAACATTCCACATTATGATGAAATCAAAAGTAAGAACTTTCAAGCTTGTAAACAAGATTCGAGTATCTTGAAGTTTTTTTTTTTTTCCCACCAGATACTAATTAACAAGAAACATTTTCAAATCTGCATAAGAAATCTGCTTCATATCAAATCTCAGAATCCGTTTAAAGAGCGGAAGAGTCGTCAGACTTGTCAGGAAAAATGATCTCACGGCTTGACTGATATTTTTTTCAAGAGTTTCTTGGATAAAGTGCCGTAAAAATGAACTTCCTTTTAACACTTTGTGTGTTTTGAGGGCGACTCCCGGCGGCGCTGCTCCGAGCAGCTCAGAGAGGCTCTGAGATTCAGACGCTTCCTCTCCGAAGGCCCGACAGTCACATTTAGTCCCTTCCACTAAATATTTCACCACAGGGCTCGGTGGGAATCAGCCGTCCATCCGCGAGTTTGCGTCGGATCGTTGCCGGAGAAACAGCAAATTTGCGGTATCTATATCTGATACCTTCAGAAAGCGGGATTTTAGAGCTTCGGGTGTTATATGAAGCAGCTGGAAACACAATGAATCGAGCAAGCGAGCCGCGTTTCATCACGTTAAAACACTTTCCTTGGCTCGGAAAATGCTAATTATATGCAGATTAGTAACACGATTCATGTATTAATTTGGCGTGCTGAGCCGTGATGAGGTAAGTGGGAGATTTGATTGAAGCTAAAAAACCGGTAGCTACGGCGAAGAGGAAGCGAAGAGCCGGCCAATTTTCTCTGGGTCACTCGCTGCGAGAGGTGACCTTTAGGCCGACTACCTGCCTGTGGCGGAGAGGAAACGCACGCATGGAGGGGATTTGAACTTTAGCTGCCGCGGAGCTTCTGACATATGTACGCTAACTGTTCTGCGTCTCCGCGGGCAGCTGCCGAGGCTGGCACGACGCCACCGCCAGCAGAAGAGATACCGACTTATGACTTCTTCAAAAACACATGCGTTTTCCTAAATCTCTTTGTTTCCATTGACCGTAAAGATTTCTAGTTTTTGAAGCTCTTCTGACATCAGAAAGTCTTTAACGAGACGAAGGTTTGACGATTCTTCAGATGATTTTTGACTTTTAGCAGCCAGCCTCCTCCGCTTCGTGCGCATAATTAAAAATATCACTTGTGAATGTCTTGCAGAAGAATTCTTCACACTTAGAGATTCGCTGTCTGCTTACTGTATTGATGCCATAGAGCTACTATGCTGAATATTCAGCTGTGCTGCTCAGCTAAACCTGCAGCTGCTCTGCTATTCCTCCGTTGCTGTGGTGCAAAACTGGCTTAAGCTACATTGAGCGTTGTGCTGCTCTGCTAAACATATTGCTGCTCTGCTAAATGTGTTGTATTTCTGCCAAATGAGTTACTTTGATAAATGTGCTGCTGCTCTGCTAAACATATTGCTGCTCTGTTGAATATGAAGATCAGCAAAACTAAAAAATCTAAAATTGCTTCTAAACTGCGTCTCGTTCAGCAAAGCTACCTGCTGCTCAGCTAAACATAGTGCTACTCTGCAAAACAAAGTGCTCAGCAAAACTCACTGCTGCTCCACTAAATGTATTGTTACTACTACTGCTCTGCTAAATGTGCTGGTCTGCTAAGCTTGCTGCCATTTCTTAATATGCGTTACTCTGCTTATATAGCTGCTGCTCAGCTAAACGTGCTGCCGCTCTGCTATTTCAACAAAAATCTAAACCTAAAAAACAACCTTAATTTTGTTCATGTAGAAGAAAAGTAGCTAATAATTTACAGTAAATCAACAATAAGACAGAAAGTGTGTGTGCATTTCAAATCACAATCCAGATGAATTTAATGATTTGTGAATTAAAAAAAGAAACCCTGATCAATCAAGAGAGAGAAAAGCGGCTTAGTGAGGGGCTGGTAATTAAATTGATTGATCGGTCAGGAACCGCAGCGTGTAAGAGAAGCGACGTAATGAGAAGAAGACGCAGCTGACAGAAGTTGTTTATGTGGATCAAAACAAATGAAGTGATGGATCGTTCACACTTTTACTCAGATATTGATCATGTGGCTTCCTGGAGGGGTTACTGGATCTGTGAGGACCAGTCGTCATGTTCATCGCATTAAAAGTCGTTTTCATTCACTTTCAGCAAATAAATGTTGTTCAGGGTTCCAAAACCAGCTTTAACCTTCAGTTCACTATCATTCCTTTTGCCTTTCATTTGTTCTTATTTATTTTTTCTTCTTTTCAGGCAGATAGGTTTTTAATACCTTTGGCATGTTCTTTATCAGAAACGTCCAAAAACGATGGAAGCACACCGTCCAAACATATTTTACCATTTTTAGCCATATCAGCATTTTTTCATGAATCACTATAAATATAATAAAATAGACCTCTTACGGCAAGGATGTTATTGTATTAAAACTTCCTTGTAAATTAAATGCTTTTCCAACATCCGATATGTTCTAAATACTTATGAAAGCAGTGTATTGGCTCGAATCCTGGTTTGAGCTCGGTCTCCGCCTTTAGGTTAGGTGGATTATTGTGCCGTGAAGAGATAAAAGACATCGAAAGAAAGAAAAAGGATCTAAACCACTGGGAAGTACCACACACCGCTGTTTCCCTTCAATAATTAATTTAGTAATTCCCTTTGAAGACAAAGAGAACACAGGAGAGTTGAAACGCCAGCGAGGGCGATAAAGCTTCGGCTTCATTAACCGGCGAGATTGACGCGGCGAACCGTGGATGCAACAATAACTTTTTTTATTCCAGGCTTTTGTTTCACTCCCAAAGCCTCACGCTGGCTTTCATGCTCATCTCTGGAGCGGCACGGTAGCGGCGGGTCGCTCTTTTGATGCAGGGCGAGGGTTAATGAGCAGGAGGAAGTGGGCGTGGCTTACCTGACAGCCGGCTCTCGTCCCGCGCCTCACGGCTCCGTAGTTTCACGCCATTTCTGGAAAAGAAGAAGAGACGGAGGAATTGGTGCGGGTCCAATTGGGAATTTACCAATTCAGACATTCTAAACACATAGTTTGACTCCGTTTAGACCAACCTAATCACTTCAGTCCGATTCTAACCAGCTGATGTTTTTTTTTTTTTTTTTTTCTAAATCTTGCTCGGTTACCTTTTTTAGTAGTTTCACATAATTTGGAAATTTTTAACTTTTTTAGCTGTTTTCACACATTTATTTCCCACCAATCTAAGTATTTTGAGCTATTTTTGAACTTGTTTGCAATTTTAGCATCTTAGCTGAATTAGCCAATGATTTTGGCATTTCAGCTAAATAGCAAATTTTGGCTATTTGGTAATTTAAGCCCTTGTTTTTTATGCATTTTTGGGTCCAGTGTGTTCAGCCAGTGTGTCAAAATGAATAAATAATTGTAGAATCACACAAGTGAGGTTGTGCTGAAAAAAAGGACACCAAACATTCATGTTCAACAGTATTGAATAGTAAAATATGAAGGTAAAATCCACAGTAATCAAAACAGGCAAATTGACTTTGAGGGCCCGAAGGGTTACTTAAACCAATTCTGGCTATTTGGTAATTTCATCCCTTGTTTTCCATTGAGGCCACTTCACCTTTTCAAGTACTTTTTGCCACCTGAGCTGGTTTAATCTCTTTTTACGAGCTAGTTTTTCTCTCGCTAGTCTAATCTAGCAGTTTCTGGTGGGTTTTATTTTTGTTTTTACAGATTGGTAAAATTACAAAATACTGAAAAAGACCTTCCTACTATCCTCTAAGACATCATAAAATATTTGCGTGTGTCCGGATATTTTTCCCCCCCAACGTTTCCGTTTCTTTTTGTCACATCAACAGCGTCTCGATCTCATCACGCCCAATCGAGCGTCGGTTCATCAGTATGCTGCGACCAGCAGGAGAACGTGGATCTATTGATGTTCCTGCTTTCATGAGAACTTATCATTCAAGACCCACTCACAGTCCACGAAAGGTCAAATGAAATTTGCGTGTATCAAATTGGGTTTTTCACTTGATTAATAAGCTCCTGCGGTCGAAATTCTAAACATTTCCCAGGTTGTTTTTTTTTTTTTTTTTTCGGAGGGAGGTTGAAGATCTGTCTGCTTCCATCGGAGCTGGATGGCGCCGGATTAAAGTCGCTCTTTTCTTGTTGTCTTCGGAAGAACAAACAAAAGACGACAACACAACCTGCCAGCTCCGATTCACTCAAACACTCGGAGTTTAAAAGCAACGTGGCTCTTCAGCCGCTCGGCAGCGGCTCCCTGCTGTGTTGGTGTTCGGATCTTATTGTTCTCCGCTATGTGTGTGTCAATTCATTACAAGTAGATACAACAGCACCCCCTCGTGGCTCAACATGGAATCCACATCGTTACCTTCACCAATGAAAATTGGGACGAAGGTTATGTTTTTGTCCACCTGTTTATTTATTTATTTATTGTTTGTATGTAAATATGTATGTATTTTTACCAACTTTTCGCTAAAACTATTAATTTAAATTGTATAAACTCTTCAGGGATGATTTGTCATCATCCAACGATCAATCGATTAGATTTTGGGATCAAATAGAACCTGAATAGTTAAGATATTCACTCTATTCTCCTCCAGCTAGGCACACACCCACACACACAATCTCTCTCCTGATACACCCCCTTCTCCACTCTCAGCCAATCACATGCCAGCTCACTCTAATGGTGCTTTAAAGTAACATAAAATAATAGGAACCAACACAACTTCCTTTTATCCTTTACATTGCAACAGCAGGAAGCAATCCAAATGACCAGGACAAATGATGGAAGGAGTGGATTGGTGGATCAAATAAAAATTGTAGTCTGTTGGTT
>OMNM01002306.1:12454-24370 GCA_900302745.1 Parablennius parvicornis | reverse complement strand
CCCCACCCTCTCTTTTTCTTTTTTTTTTTTTTTTTTTTTTTGCTGCTTCATATCTCCCGAGTTCTTTCATCTTCCTGTGTCTCGTTCTTGAGTCACAGCTTCAGTATTTCTCACATTCTGTAATAGATTAATGTTTCGCCGCTGTTAGTATTAAGTAATTAGTTATATGCTAACGTAAGGGAAAGTTTGGAGCACCTGGAGCCCCTCCAGCAACAACTGTCCTCACTGGTGAGTATTTTAGTGCTTTAAAGGCTTTTAAGGTGAAGGTTATCTTGTAAGTTGGATTTTGCATCATCATGTAGAGGAAACCGGGCGAAGTCAAAGAGTAGAACTACAAACAAAACTTCCAGCTCTATACTATTCGAACCAGAAATAAATAAACACATACAGTTAAAAACGTTCAGACTAAATGAACCATGTAAGAATTTATATAATAGCTAAAAATCTCGATGAACAAGAACATTTATATCGTTGGAAATACAATAATGAAAAACTGAAACGAAAAAATAATATTGAAAAAACAAGTAACCTTTATTCCTTTATTACTTTATTGTTAATGATGACAATTTCTGGGTGCCTAAGTTATTCGAGTCAGTTGCAAATACGCACCATTTCCACTCACTTTATTGTGTAAGAATGCAGTAAAAATGAAGTTTTGTTGTTTTCCTTGGAGAGAGCGCTCCTCCGCATCGTGACACAAACCGAATCTCCCTCTGCATCCGCTGCTCTCAGACCATCATTGACTGAGCATAAGAAACTCCCTATGGAGTTTGAAAAGCACTTTGGGCATGTTGCTTGTGACACCGAAACCGATCGTGTGGGATGCCCGACTCCATTGAGTAAATGTCTTGTGGCAACCCCGAGAGCTAGACGGCCAATAGGGGATGGAGCGGGGGTTTGGAGTCAGAGGTCTGTCAATAAGCCTTCGGCGCTCCGGCTGATGAAGAGAGCAAAGGGAGTCGCCATCCACACGACCAAACAAACAGTTGAGTGAGGCTAAAGATGGCTGTGGATCAGTAAAGTGGCATCAGGGGGAGCTGGGCAAATCTGGACTGTGTTGCTTTGATGGCTGTGCACAAAGCACCTGATTAGTCCAGGATCATCACTGATGTCCTCAGGTTTTTCCACATACTCTACTGAAAACGTAACTCTTTGGAAATGGCTTCCGAGTTGTGACTTCTTGAAAACGTCACAAGAAGTCACATGACTTGTACATGACTCTAGAAATGTACATGACTCGACTGTCATGTAGACGGAGAAAAATGACGGCAGAAACGCTTCAACTGCACATATGCAGCATGGTCACTGTAAATTGTTCTTTACATGTGTGAGTAGATAGACAATAATAACAATGAAACAAACTTTAGACTGACATGAGTCCATCAGTCCATATTCTCCTGGGACTACTACCCGGAAATACAATACAACTGTGTTGTCTGTCCATAAAAACGTCCGAATACTCGCTATTGCTAATGTTCATAGATGTGTTGTTCGGCTGCACGCACATGTGTGTAGCTCCATTGCAAAAATGAAATAACAGCAGCTCGTAGTGGCCTTACATGAGATCTACATCGTTTTCGTAATCTTTCATCGTTCCTCCTCTTTCATTGTAAACTGACCTTGTTTTCAAAACATTGCGGTCAAAATGTAAAACTTTTCTGAAAACTCGAAAAACTTTTTCAAGAGCAACAATTACTGTTTACGTTTCCTGTTAAAGGCACATCACAACTTGTTTTATATCAGGACAAACACGGTACTTTTATAAGCACATCTTATGTGTATGAAGGCCACCAGGGATGTTTGCTCTTCACTCTGGAGTCTGATGGCGGTCAAGTCAAAAATGAATGTGAACAACCGTGTGTAAAAGCAAAAAGAAATCAAGACCTGCCGTATGAATGTAGCCTGGAATAATTTGCAGGCATTTAGCTCAAATTCAATATCAGCTTATTAAGCTCTAAAAAAAAAAAAAAAAAAAAAAAAAAAAATTTTTACCAAAAAAAAAAAAAAATTTTTTAAAAAGGAAAAAAAAAAAAAAAAAAAAAAAAAAGTAAATATTTCACCAAAAAAATGACATAATTCTTAAAAAGGTCACATAAAATGAAAAAAAAAAAAAACAACTGTTGCATTTTAATCCTCGAAATAAAAGTTTGACATTCTTCCGCTCTATCTTTCTTGAGTAAGTTTTATTGAAACAGATCACTAAAGGAAAAGGTGAAAGGATATTTTGCCGTTTTTTTATCACTTTTTCCTCCCAGATGATCTGATTTTAAGAACGACTGTATGGTGATATGAAGACTGATGCTAGCAGTGCTGAACTTTCACTCCTCTCTGTGTGCCGCACCAAAAATAGGTACTACTACGGTATAATCCAATAGACAAGACAGGTGTGCAGATGCATGCAGAGACACACACAAACAGACACACACACACACACACACACCTGTGCCTCCGTTTTTGATGTGAGAACATGTGGAGAAACCCACAGCTTCACTATAGGAGGAAAAAAAAATGAAAAACAAGGACGCTTGAGGCCCTGATTTCATTTCATTTCAATTACAAACTCATGTTTTTTTGGGGTTTTTTTTTTTTTTGCATTTTGCATTTTGCACACACATGCACGAAGAGGACAATACACTATAAACATAAACAGTGGGCGTACGCAGACATCCGTATGGACATACTACCAAGTTGGACTGTCATTACGGTGACTCTCTAACTATAACGCCAACAAGTAGAAAATAAGCCATTTGTTGTGCTGAAATTCTGTAAAAAGACAACAATATATAATTCAACATTTCTTACTGATTTCAGCAAACCTGGAATCTGCCCACAGTGATTGAAAATGAGACAGAAGCTAAAAAAAAAAATGACCTTTGTCATTCAGAGGGTTAAGACTTCACAAACTACAACTCTCCACCATTTTTTTTTTTTGTTTGTTTGTCTGTTTTTTTTGCCTCCATGTTGGCGATGGCCCGGCGCTGGAGGTAGCGGTGTATTTGCAAAATGAAGTAAAAACAGATATTTTGATCAAAAGGCAGTGTGAGTGAGACTTGTTACACGTCTATCGGGATGGAAACCTTGAAAAGAATCGACTGCTCATATTTTTGACAACTTAAAAAAAAAAGGACATAAAGATGAATTAATTTGTCTGAAAGATTGATTAACTTTCAGTAGGCGGCCTACCTTTGTATTCACCTCTAGCTATCTTGGTCATGGTGGATTTGATAACAGTTGAGCAGAGATCCAGAAAATGAGAGACGGCTTTAAAAAAACAAACAAAAAAACAACAACATAATTTTACAGAGGCCGCATGTTTTTCTCAGTCACTTCAATGTTATGACCCTTCTCTCAGATTCTGTTTGCCTCCTCACCGGCAACATGCAGGGGATACATGTGTTTTCAGGTTGTCTCTTCCATTTTCTCAGAGCGCTGTCGCAGCGTTTCCTTAAGGCAGTTGCTTCAGAGCTGGTACATGTTTACTCAGTATTGACTCGACGAGATTTTGAGGATCAAAGGCGACTGTGACTAGAGGTTTATCTGATTTGGAGCATTTTTCTTCCTCCAGATTTCTCATCATATTATTTTCTGACTCGACAATAATAGTTAAACAGCAGTAGAAAATGCCGCCTGTGACCTGACCTGTCCTCCAGTTACCTAAACACAATGTGTCTAGAATGTCTTCACGAAACTGATTAAAAAATATCAAATGTCTATTTTCAGCATCAAATACAGAATACTGTCAGCTGCATATATTGTCATTGTCAAGGGATTACAATCCAAAAGAGTAATTCTAGCCCATTAGCTGAGTTTACTGGTTGGACAGTCGGTTTTCCACCATGTCAACTGAACTTTGAGAAAATAACTCTGCCTGACTTGCAGCACCACTATGAATCGGAGCGTGGATTAGTTCTACTTTAAGCCACTTGAGTATCAATATTCATTCTGCATTTGTGGTTGCAGAGTGGCTTTGAGCAGTCACTGGACCTCGAGAGCAATGCTTTTGTTCGTAACATGTTCCTTGTATGGTCCTCCAGGGTTGACGGAGCTCATGTAAGTCATTCAAACACCCCCCCCTCCCTTCAACAAAACGGAATATTTTCTCCACCCTCAGCGCACCGTCTGAGCGAGGTCTGGGTGTTTTATTTGCCAGCCAGGTCATGTGGACACGATCACGTGGGGCACATCACCTGCAAACTCCACTATAAAAAAAGGGGGTACACAGCTTGTCTGGCAGTCCAAGCAATCGGGGAAACTCATAGTCTTTGCAGAAATTATAAATTCACTTTTTTATCCCCTGCACCTAATTATAATTCCCACCCCCATTTTTGCTGCCCTGTTAAGTACTTTGAGATATTAAAAACAACCTCTTTCATCAAAAAATTGGACTCACCTGTCTTGTGGGATATGGTGAATTATATAGCAACAATCAACTTTTCTCTTTTGTCTGGAAGCAAAAAAATGTGTGGCATTCTATGATTGAATTTATTTCTCTTACTTGCCATTACTGTTTGATTGATGAGATATATGCTGTTCCGCCATTATGTTCAGAGTTGTTTACTGTACATCTCATGTGATATGCTTCCTCGCGGCACAACATTAGACTTCTGAAAATAAGACCACGCCACATCCAGAAAAGGAGAAAGGATTAATGTAAAAGTTAAAGAAAAAAAAAAAAAAAGTTTGAGATACTATGAATGAGACAAATGGAGAAAGAGATATAATGTGTGGCGCAAAGTGAAAAGGGAGAATAAAGAGGCGGACACATTGTGGCTGAACAGTGACTGTGAAATGTCTTCATTAGTGGCAAAGTAATTCTTTATGTTTTTATGACCTGATAAATGAACCGTGAATGGACGGAGATATAATTTCTGTCACACTGGGGGATAAAAGCGGACCACCTCAGGCTCTCATACGTTCACAGTAGTGACGCAGTGTTGTAGGCCAAGACTCTCGCACTGTCTATCGTCTATGTCTCATATCGTATCTAACTTTGTATTTGTTATTATTTCAGCAATTTCATCTGATTTATGATGTTCTAGTGATACAAGATCTGTTTTGAATGTTTGTGTGTTGATTTGATCATAATTACTGACACGCATAGGTCACGTATAGACCAGCAATCATTGTTTTGTTCCAGCATAGTTAACAATCCATGATATGCAAACGTTTGATTCCTTTCGAAGTCATAAATCCATTTTCTCTTTATTAAGAACAAAATCTTCTTCAGTTAAGTTATAGTCTAAATATATGCACTTTTTAATTTTCACAATTGTGGCTTTTTCTTAGAAACTTGTGGGTCAATATTGAAGCACAGCATTTATTTTGTTAGCTCAGTGAGAAAAAAAAAAATCAATAAATAAATACTTAAATCATCTATGTGAGTTCACATCTGAATCTAATAAACAAAATGTTTATTAGATTCTGTTTTCTAGCTTTGTGAGTTGTGGTTTTTGTTGTTATTGTTTACTCATTGTCTTGCCTTGCGTTCAATCCAGCACTGTATAGGCGAGTGGCAGTTTTCATCAGATTTTTGCCCCCATTGGCTTTTTTTTCTTGAGTCCTCGTGTCTGTTTGGTGAAACTGAAAACATTCTAAAAAATATTTATATAAAAAAAAAAAAAAAAAAACAGAAAGATTGAAAGAAAGAATTGGACAGCTTTGGAGGTTGTATTACATCTTCGAAAATGTAGAATTAAAGTCTCAGATCAATTTATCAAAAATTTTTTTAATTAATCATGAAATTACAGTGCAGTCCTCTGCTTTAGACATTAAAGGGTTCTGTCACATACATTCCCACTGCTATATCAGTACCAGGACGGAGTGGTATCATTATTATTATTATTTTTTTAAAGTCATTATGTCCCCACAATCTTTCAGCAACCGTCCCTTCCTCTGTCGGACGTGGCGCATTACGCCTGCAGTGATGCGTGACTAATTTAAAAACTGGTAGCAGGTCTTCCTCATAATGAAAGCCCAGAAAACTGTTACATTATCACTCTGTCGCGCACGTAGGGAAATGACACGTGTAGTCACACAGCAGACTTGAGAACACACGCAGACACACACATTAACAGACTGTATCGGTGCAGTAATGAATTGCGAAAGCATCTAGCTGGATAGTATATGGTGGAATTTCTGAGCAAAAAACGACATTGATGAGTGTGTGTGTGTGTGTGTGTGTGTGAGTGTGCATGACAAAAAGAAAGCAGCACAGATCCTGAACAGAGAGGGAGAGAAAAAAAAAAATACAAGAATGCTAATAATTATTGGAGGGGGAAGTTTGTCAAACTGTTTTATGGACAAATCAGGCAGTTGGGTATGTGCTCAAACACGCACACACGCCCATGCAGACACTGGCCAACGGGTACATTTTTAAAACTGCAATTGTCAAGGTAATAATGACTTGCTGGCTGTTTTTTTTGTACTGTTGTACAGTGTTTAACTGGATTTGTTTTTTTTAGGTTTCTGTATTGCCATCCATCATCTTCTACAACGCTTGTCCCGTTCAGGGTGGGCAAGGATAAGATACACGCTGGACACGTTGCCAGTCCGTCACAGGGTAAAGACAGAGACAAACAACCACATACTCACATTTACACATACAGGCAATTTAGGGTCACCAACTAAGGAAACCAGGGGATAGCCCCCCCCCCACACACCCCACGCCACACAGGTAAGACATGCAAGCTCTACACAGAAAGTAATCGGCTGGTATTTGAACCCACAGGGTTGTCGCTGTAATGTGAACCACTGCACCCCTGCATGGCCTCTAGTATGCCATACGTTTGATGGACTCAGATTTGGAGGTTCTGATCCGTCTCCCGTTGGCTTCCAGTGAATGCTGGAGGCCCTTTTAGGTGACGGAGCTCGGAGGACAACATCCTCCGCGAAAAAACAGAGTATAACCTTGGCGGAGTATGCAGCCGAGTGTGCAGCTCACACACCACAAATACAAAGACTGGGTAACCCTCGCAGCAGTTCTCACAGTCTACAAAACATAGAGATGTAAAGAGTTGATCGTGGCGAGGTACACTGCTTGTCGATGACCTAAGGGTTGTTTGTTAATACAGCGGTGCTGTTTGGGTGATAGGTGTGTCTTAACTGTTGATAGTATAGTATATTGTAGGATTTTATGCATTGAAAGTGATATAGACATATTGTTGTAAATTAAGATAACGGCATTGACGTGAAGGGGTAGGATTAAATATGTACGTCTTCTTCCTACTTCTTTTCATTCATGTGAAAGACATGGGCACAAATGGTGTTGACATTTTATATTATTTATGTAATTGGATGTTCTGGGGGGGTTGAGTGTTTTTTTTTTTTTTTTGTTTTTTTACATGTTTGAAATAAAGCTTCAAATCAAACACGTAGATCAGATTGCCGCCTCAATAATCTGCAAGAGGGTGAAAAGCTGGTCTGTTGTTCCACATCGTTCCTCCTGTGTCTGAAGTGGTGCACCTCCCTTCCCCCAAGTGTCCAGAACATGCAGTCTTAATGAAACGACAACGAAGTCAATCAATGAGCGAAGACCCAAGGAGGTCTGCTACCACTTAGCATAGAACCAGAAACAACAGTTTTCCTCCCCACGACATTAAAACTCTGAAAGGAGACCCTATCGTCCACTCGGGCAAACACCCATCAGGGGGCTTTTATCCCCCTCAACCGCCCAGCATCTCTCGCCTTGTGCAACACCTTAGACCGAAAGGGGCTCAGAAAATACTAAATCAAGACTACTTATTCAGGGATTGCTTTTTTTTTTTTTTTTTTTTTTTTTTTACTTCTACCATTCTACCTTATAAGTCAACAATTTACGCTTTTGCTCTTTGAGTATTCGCCTGCCAACATTTATCATCTTTCTAGTATAATATCTAAGAAGCAGCTTCTTTCCTTGCTCTCTTAATCCAAACAACAGCAATCAGTTCCTACAATGACCCCTTGCCAGCTCAATTGGGAGCTAATTCAACCTGCTAATGACGGTGACATTATCGCCCACACCAATTACAATCTATCTTCCTGATGTGACTATTGGATAGAAATACAAAGACAACAAATAGATGACTCGCAATTTGCTTCTTTTCATGACAGATAATATTTTGCTTTATTTGATCCTCAAGAAAACATTTACTGAGCAATGATTCTTATCTTAACTACTCTCTTTAATGACTGAACCAACGTGTGTGCTCAGGATTGTTGTGACGTGTAATATGACAGTAAAGAGCTGAAGATCAACAAAGACAAATTTGCGGAGTTATATGGACTTAATCCAATGATTTTTTTCTTTTTTTTTCTTTTGAAAATAGCATTTGTGTGTGCTTGAAACGTTTACCAGATGGAGTGGCAACAAGTGAAGGAGGACACCTGTTAATTCCGTTTTGAGGATTAATAAAGTATTGAATTTAATCTCCTTAAAATTCAACTTCAAACACCTGAGAGATGAACGATGTGTTTTGCCCTGCTGATCAATAATTCAACACTTTATTAGGAATGCTAAGCTATTACAGTGCAGCTCCGGGGGAAATGCGTCACAAAAGTAACACAGTTACAGGAATGTTTTGCTAATTGCGATTTACTGTAAACCTCCTTTAATGGCACTTCTATTGATATATGTGATACCATATTTTATATAATACTCAGTAAAAAAAGTCTGGTCTAGTCTTCAAAGTGTGTTTTGATTGTTGATAAAGCACAAATGATGTCCATTCGGTGCATGCCATCTTTATGCTGTGAGCTTGAATTATAAGAGAATAAAAGAATAGAAACACACAGATAAAGAGATTGTGTCTTGTCGTATCATCAGGCTAATTACATCATAGTCGCATATTAAATATTTGCAGCATCTCTATCAAAACTTATCAGACTATGATCCTTTGTTTTACATCAAATGTATCAATACGTTCTTCCTGAACCAAATACTCGCTCACATTGCTGTTTTTGCAAACTTTTTATTTTTCTTACATAAAGCAGCAGCTTTACTCAAGATGTAGAGGTGCATCCAGCAGGACAGCTCCACGATATCCACAGCCTCAAGCGGCTCCGGGAATATCACAACCGCTCCTGGGACCAAGGAGTTTTATTTATTTATTTTTTTTAACTACAGTGGTGACCTCCACCAAGGAAACGTAGGACACCCCAGAAGCATGGAACCCTGCCTCCTGTAAGGGAAGCATGTCTCCCAGGTTCAGGAGATCCTCAATGTGTTTGTTCCACCTCCGGAGGATATCCTCATCAGAAGTCGGGGCATGTCCACTCTCGCTGAGCACAGCTTGAGTGAGGACCCTGCGATTAGCCCGCTGATACCTGTGACTGATGTCCACAAGTGTGTCCTTGGCTTACCAACAACGAAAAGCAACCGATGAGCTTCTGGCCACAGGTGCAGATTGCCGTTTCCTCAGTGGAGGTCAGAAACAGGATCCACTTGTGCTCCGTGTCTCCGGCTTCCTCCGAGACACACGAGAGACGTTCTCATCCAGTTGAGGATGGCTCTCCTCATCCCCATGTCGGTTCCCAAGGGAGCCCATGGTGACTCCCGCTACCACTCCAAGCTAGACGTATGTATGCTACCAGGTGCCAGCTGTTGAGGAGGAGGTTACTATCACGGTGCCTGTTTTTCCATTTCTTGTTAAATTTTGAATTTCTCACACCATCATCTCCTCGTGTCTGATTGAGGTTTCCTGCCCTGAACTCCTTCACCCATGCCTGGATGTAGATTGTCTTCACCTGGTTGCAGCGGTATTGGGATTCTGTTTTGCGTTTGCCTGTTTTTCCAGCATTGGCTGCTTTCCTGTAATCTATGCGTTTCCTCCAGGCTTTCTCCGAGGTGCTGCTTCCCACTGTGTAGATTCCTGTGTCCATGAGTGACCTCTGCATTATTGCATTTCTGTGCATCTGTGTGATTTCTGCATACCTGTGTTCACGTCTTCCGTTGTCAGTGTTCCTGCCTTTCCAGAGTCCCTTTTGTTAGTTTTGTGTTTCTTGTTATGTTTTGTTTTTTTTGTTTTTTTTTCCATGTCTATGGCTGCATCTCTATTGGATGCTTGCTCCACTGCCTCTTTCCCCGTTGCTTTGAACAAAATGAGCTCTAAGCTCAAAAACGGCGGCGCCTGGCTTACCGAGTCCTCTTCCATTCAGCGATCATTGACTCTGTACTAGCTTTATAGTGGCTTGTATGTGTGTCAGGGATCACAGGTGATTACTTGCCCAAGTATTCCCCAGTTATTTGTAGTTAAATATTTGCGAATACGTTGGAATGTTTCAACACGGAGCCGTATTGTTTACAGGTTCCCTTCATTGTTGTTCATTTTCCCCAAGCTCTCATTTCTCAATACTAATCTGACAAAGCATCACTTTGATGATGAGCACTGTCTGCGGATGTGTGTGTCGTACGAAAAACTTTATGTGCTTGTCAGTTTGTGTGTGTGTGTGTGTGTGTGTGTGTCAGGAGAACAGCCCCTGTGGAATAGCAATCAGCAGAACAAAATGGGTATTGAACAAAGAAAACATGAATAGCTGTAGGAACAACTGGAGAACGGAGGGAGTGACAGGGGAATGTCAACAACCCTAATTAAAATCCCGCCCATTAGCTCGGTCTTAATTGGATGATTTATTCTCCCTGGGGACTGACTGACAATCAGATGATGCTGGCAGTGTTAAAACAAATGTAAAAATGAGTATTCATTCTCATGATATAAGGACGGCTAAATTAAAACTGTTGTATTTTTGATAACATTAATTTCCAGAACTCGTCAGTCAATCTGAGGTTTTTTTAGTTAATCATCAAAAATGTATATTTTTAAACAGGAAGGTGTCAATGACGACTGGCTAACCGTTATCTGACCAGTTTAACTGGATGCCTTCTTTTCACCACTGGTTTTATTGATGGTGTCCCAAAAACAAAATGGAAAAAGGTTTTGGGAAATGCAAGGTCTGAGGTGGAGGAATGGCTTCCGTAACATATTGAACACTCTTATCAAGGACTATGGCCCATTTTATTACACTGCCAAAATATCAGGGTTGGACAGTTTAGTTGTGTTTAGCAACTCATACGAGAATATTCCCGGATTAAGTCCTATCATGGGTTTACTCTGGGCAGTGTGGGTTTGATCCCACAACCAAAAAAAAACCTGCGCTTGAAGTTAATTGGTGGTAATGACCAGTGTGTGTAAATGTGAGTGTGTGTGACTTTCTCTGTTTGTTCAGTGAATATATGAAACTTGCCTTTGCTCGTTGTCAGTTGAGATCAGCTTCAGCACCCACAACCCATTGTTGGAAGAAGCCGTAGATAAGACGGATGCTTGTAGACAACGACTTAAGAGATACGCAGATGGAGAAGTGTGACGCTTTATAATCAGGAGGTGCTTCGATACAACGTCAGAGGTAGTTTGAGGAAATCGTTTTGCTTTTTTCACTCAAAAACATAAAATGATTTTGGGAAATTCAATGTGAAGGAGAAAATATATCGGAGTAAATTTTAACGAGTCTAGTACCAAAAGTTCATGGATGTATCTGATAAAATCCTAGACTTACTGGTTACTCAGTTGACTGACTTACCAGAGGTAGGAGGGAAATTGCTCACATAGTTAGAAGGAGGCACGTCTCCTCTCCACCATCTTAAACAGTCTCCTCCTTATTCTGTGTATGTAATACTCAAGCTGTGTTGATAGGGCCCTTCAGACAGAGAGCTTGTCTGGTACCTCTTGTACAGACTCAAGTATATTCTGACTCCACTGAAGCTAAAATGGTAGATTGACTTCACTCGGATGGCTTTTTTTTTTTTTTTTACTTCTTCAGCAGACTCAATGTGCTTTACACTGTTTGCCACTTTAACTCACACTCAAAAGCCAATGGTGACATCTGTCATGCAAATCATTCAACCTCCTTTAGGCGTTCACAAAATTCTCCAAAATGTGTGAGAAC
>OMNM01002306.1:0-11033 GCA_900302745.1 Parablennius parvicornis | reverse complement strand
CTAGTTAGTCAACTTGTCAGCAAACTGTGTGTGGGTGTGTGTGTGTGTGTGTGTGTGTGTAGGTCCATAAAATGGCAGCAACAATATCACTGGATATTCCTTCCTGCATAGAACGCTTATGCATTCTCACACACACACGCACACACTTTTCTCCGTTTCAGTGTACACCAAGTCTGATAAAACTCGACCTGCGCATGTTCACACAAAACGCATGCAGTCTCTCCATATTATAAATCACTCCCAGAACTCACGGGCATGCACACGCACACACGCAGATTGTCTGCCTCGCCGCATCTTTTACTGAGGAATCGTTACATTTTTTTTTTTGATGGATTCAGCAGTAGGAGGTCGGACTGAGATAGTATCTATTGATTTTATATTTGGCAGACTGTGCTCAGGCCACTTAGTCCTGCAATATACTTTTCTCTTCCTGGCTTTCTTTCTCTCCCCGTCTCCCTCTCTTCTTTGCCCCAGTCGCTCTCTCGCTCTCATTTACCAATGCTTTGCTCCTCTTTGTTGAGCAAGTTTCTGATTCTTCATTCATTCTCTTTTTTCAATGCATCCCTCTTCCCCACCTCAGACTTTTTCCCCCTTCTCCCCTTGCACTTTGACCTTTCTTTCCTGACTCCTTCAACTGTTTTCCACTCTCACCTGCTCATATTTCATCTTTCTCATTAGGTTTTTCCTTTATAGTTGATTTTTGTCAAACTTTACGGCCCAAGGTCCCTAATTATCTTCTGTTTCAACAACTGTGATATTTCTGTGTGTTTGGGCACATAAACGCAGCTACGAGTCACAGAAAACGATGGTATCTGAAAAGTCCGGCCAAAGTGGGAGATTTCGAAAAACTCCATCTTTCTGTTTGCGTGTGGAGAGGGGGAGAGACTGAGATCTACGTCACAATATGCAACAGAAGCGTGATGTTTGTGTGATCCGTGTTTACACATTGACGAAAACGGATACAGTGAAATCAGTACTTGTGTCTGTGCTTTATTTGTTTTATATTCCTATACCACGCATGCACACACACTCTTGTTAGAACTGCTCCCGCTTCACTCTCTTACATAGTTTTATTTATTTATTTATTTTTTTAAATCACGCTGGCTTTCCACGTGTTATGTAAATGAAGCCGTAACTCCAATTCACATAACTGGCCAGCTCAAACAAAGGAACGGAAGGGATTGTTAATATCATTGAAAAGAAGCATAACTGGAATCTTTCTTTGTTCTCTTCATGGCACAGTATTTCTAGATGTACAGCCACATGACCCAGCAGGCTGTGAAGAGCATTAAAAGGAATAGATTATGTCCATGCGGTGAAACTGCTCTTTGCAGAATCCCGGCAGGCAGAAGTTCAGACTGAGACCAATAATCCTAAAGTCAAAACGGCAAGGCACTTTCACCATCTGTCCCTGTGCTTGCTGCCCCCCCCACCCCATGCTTCTGCCTCCACTCCCTCCCTACAATCTTCAAGCAGAAAAACAGCCAAAGTCAGGAGGATGTCTGCTTTTCACTGATTTGATTGGGGAGTTTGTTGTCCCTGACTGGTTCTTAACCACATGTCACAACGATCCAAGAAGGAAGGTCTTGTCTTGGTGCAAAGTTAAATCTACTAATCTATTTGGTAAAGTCAGTGGATTTTTTTTTTTAAATTTTCTCTTCTTTTTTTGCAGCTAAGGGCTTTGGGTATGATTACTTTAGTTATTTTACTCTTTTTTCAGTCGTATTTTAATTGTTTTTTTCTTATAAATCATTCTCCTGTACAACACTTTGTTTCAAGGATGATTGTGTGAAAGTGCTTTGTTAATAAAGACGGTATGATTGTTTAATTTGAAGGCCTCTTTTGAAATTCTCATGCACAACAGTAGTTTATTGTCATGATATTTGGATTGTTTAAGCTTTTTTGGATGGTGTATTGTTGTTTAAAATGGCCATCGCTGGCTTTTTGAGAATTGCATAGCTATGGCCATAGTGTCACGAAATGCAGGTGAATCCAAACACAGTCTCATAGAGTTCTCTTAAAAAACAGTTTTTTGAAGAAATAATTGTCCATCAGACTAAAAATCTAAAGCAAGTCAGAGTCCAATCCCCCCAAAAAAAGGACACAGATAACACTGTGGCTGGAACAAACATGAAGCAAAATAACAAAACAAAATGAACTGACACAAACAAGACAGCGAGAGGGGTTTAAATACACAGGAAATGAATGAGATCAACAGGTGCAGCACATGAGTGCAGAGCAGGGGGAGAAGATGATTGGATAACTGGAAACATGAGGTGAGAACACAGGGGCAGACAGGACACATGTAGAGCCCCACTCCCCCAACTGTAAGGCGTATGTTGAAGCTTGATGGCCATGAGAGAGCATGAAACGTGCAACTATTAACAAAAGCATTGAATACATGGAAAGATCCACATCATAACCGATATCTGAAAGTTAATAAATCTATTAACAATCCTTCTAGTTGGATTCAATTAAAGCTCATAATAAAGACCTTTAAGGGGGCTTTATCTTAGAGGGCATATTATTTTTACCGTCTTTGCACCAAGACTCACTAAGCAAGGTCAACAGTAATACTTCAGGAACTCAATGTGCCACTTTTTATATCTGATCAAAAAGAAAAACACATCTTGGAATAACGGCTGTTTTATCAGTTTCTCAACATACCATCGTTTCTCTGTCTCTGTTTTTTTTTTAACTCTGTTTTGTCCTTTTCAACCTCTTCCCCATTCACTCTGTTGTCTCTGTCTTCTCAGCATTAGTGGAGACGTCTTGTTCCAGTCCGTTGGCTGTTCCTTATCATGCCTCAGACCAAATAAAGAAACCCACTGACAGAGCAATCAGACAGCAACAACACAACATTGGGAGAGATTTTAGTGTTCTGTTAGTCTGCCTGAAACGAATGAAGGTGATGGGGGCTCTGGTTTACATCAGGGGAAAGCTTGTTGCAGATAAAACTCTCATTTGGAGAGAAATTGACATGAAGACATTCCAGCTAGACTGTGTGTTGGAATTTAGAAAAAAAAAAAAAGACTTAAAAGTGTCAGAGTGAGTGGTGAACCCAGAAGCAGACTGACGACAGATGGCAGTAAAAGAGTTTATTAAAAAGCCAAAGTGTCCAGTCAGGGTTAATCTAAAAATGAATCCTTGGTGAGTCGTACCTGCGTTTTATCTGTAAATGCAAGACCCAAACGCAGAGCAATATCACAGTTGTTTTTTTGTTTTTGTTTTTTTTTTCAGAATACCCGCAGGGGGCCTGACGGTAGCCCAACTCGATGGCCGGCTCCTGACGGTCCAGGCAACTCAGGGTGAGCTCGGTTGAAATCCGCTGTGAGGTGGGTGTCTGAAATGTTCTTAGGAAGTTTCCAATGAGTTCTCCACAGGACCACACCTCTCCCAGTGGACCAGGTACTGGAACCCACAACCCCTCTTGTGTACGGCCAGAAGGTTCCTGACCGAATACACTGGTCCGAAGTGAGGCATCAGCTAGCAGCCCGATGTCCTTGGTGGATAGGGAGACTCAACCTTGCCCTTAACAGTTTATGGAAGGCCTTCCAGAACTGACAGATGAACTGTGGTCCCCGGTCTGACACCACCTCCACCGGGAACTCGTGGAACCTGATGACCTGGTTGAAAGGGGTCTTGCCGGTCTCCTTGGCTGAGGGCAACTTGGGGAGAGCAATGAAGTGGACCACCTTGGAGAACACGTCAACCGCCGAGAGAATGGTGGTAGTCCTGTGATGAAGTCCATGGCAATATCAGACCAGGGAACTGTTGAACTGTTAATTATTTTCTATTTAACATAAAACATTTTTTGAAAGAAAATTTTCCCCATTCAATTATGGAGAAGAGAAGCAGGGTATGGCAGCCTTGAATTGAGATTGATGACGGATCTATGGATGGATAGTTAGACTGAAAATTTACATCAAAGACGCACTGCAGAACAAAATTCCAATGCAAGGTCAGTGATAAAAACACACAATTAAAAATAAATACCTGAGATAAAACTTAAAAAAGTCCCTGAGATCAAATAACGGAAGGAAAATGCAGTGCAATAATAAATATGTGGAAATAAGTAAAAACCGAATAAATACTTTAAAACAGAAGGAGTGGATGTAATCGAACATATTCCGTGTGGCACTTTCACAGTCCTCTGTTCAAAAGATCGATGACAATGGGAAAGAAATAGTTCTTGAACCTGGCAGTTTTACATCTCAGGCTGTGCTACCTTCTGCCTGAGGGGAGGAGAGAAAACAGTCCACGGTGCAGGACGAGCGGGGTCTTGGCGATTTGCTTTTAATTTCAAGTTCTGCACAACATTCAGCCCATCCAAAAGAACATGATTTCTAAGAGGAAAATATTTGAAATCAAAAGAAGAGCACATTTTTTTAGACCCATTACAGCGAGTCAATAGTTCACAACATACAAAGACAACGGTGGAATACCTTTGGGAACAACTTATGACAATGGTAATGCAGTTAAATTGAATGAAGTACCAGTGTGCTAATATATTTGTTGCTTTTGTCTTTAATGGAAGTAGCTGCAAACCTTCAGCGTCTCTCTACCATATCTGTTAAGTCAACACAACAAAGTCCAAGCTGTTTCCTCCAGTGACGAAAATCTCAAGCTTTTCTGTTAAACTGAGGCTTACCGGAGGAAGAACACTTCCTTGATCCTGAACTCAGTCTGTCTCATTTAAATATGAAACACATCCAGCTGTAAGCAACGATCACATCGAGGCATATAGAAGCTGCCTTAGTTTATTGCAGCTGACTTCCTGACCACTTTTCTCAATAATGTAAGTTCCTGAATTGTTTCGAGAAATGCTAACATTCAGAGCAGCTCTCAAGCTAACTCATGTGCCTTCTGTTGAACATGAAAAGCATGAGTGTACTATTTATTTGATATTTTTGTTATGTATTTTTCAAGTGCAATTCACTTCTCGGAAATTATATATACAAATTACATCAAGGAATTTTTACCCCCCGGAAAATGTAAAATATTTTAGCATGACAACAGTGATGATTATTATAATACTAAACACGAAATCTGTGATCTCAGTGGGTTCTCTCTTCTTCCCAGCAAATCATTCAAACATCTTGGTATTTATGCAGAAGTGACCGTAGACGACATAAGGGCTGTCCCTATGCAAGCACTTCAGCTCCTTGCCCAACTCATCGCCAAGGGTAATGGAACATTCTACTTCCAAGCTCAAGTTGAATGGGTCAGGAAAAATCAGCATCTTGAGTTTTGTTCCCTTCTTTACCTCCGGATAAAAGAGCGTAAACATTCCAGGCCGCCGGGGTGGGGCAGGCAGGATGTCAGCCGTCAAATTTCCGACTCTAATCTGAAACAGCAGCACAGACAAATTGAATGTATTTCACTTTAAACTGTTTACAAATTGCATAAATCCAGAGGAGATCGTCCATCAATCCATCTTCTATACAATGAACAAGAAGAGCAAACCCATGCAAGATCATCCTTCTCCGTCATTCATGCTTATGAGAAACTGCAGAGTAATTTCTAAACTAGTGACCCATTGCATCAAAAACAGAGTACAAAGTGATGCTATTCTGTATTTGATGGGCAGAGTAGCTGACAACTCACCACAACGTCGCCTCTCATACTCGAATCTGAAACATGGTTGTCCACGATAAGAACCAGATTCTGGTCGTCTTTACATATCGTTGCTGACGGTGCAGTTTGGAGGTATGGGACGGCCAGCAAAACGACCAACACGGCAACAAGCTCCATCATGAATGTCGAAGACAACTATTACACATTCATATGAGCTACAACGGCTGAAGGCTCCAGCCTCCACACATGACGCCACTCTGTAAATGTTTGTTTGCCCTCAGGTACATTTCTGGCAAATATACCTGAGGGCATTTGTTTTGAATATATAACTAGAGCTCCTTGTAGAAGACACTCCTAAAAGAAGTAATCTTTTTAGATAATAGCAAATTGACAGTCACACTGATATGATATTGGTTTAAAAACAACATAAACTGCCACATGTTTTCGTTTATATCACCAGTCCTCCCGCTAAGAGATTCATGAGGATGGAATTACACAAAGAGGGGTGAAGACTTAGGTCAAGAACACACACAAGAAGAGGTGGATAAACGGGCACAAAGAGAAATGTGAAGGAAAAGTCTATTTCAAAAGCCATTCGACCCTTGACTCTTATAACGAGCTGCTGAGTGCCTAAACGTCATTCATATCGTGAGTTACGGCCTCCCTGACCCTAGATGGCAGCCAATGGACAGACAGATGGCCCACAGGGAAAAGATTAAGTCAATGGGCAGTGAGACAGTTGGGCTCCATATTGCATTAAGGGCAGCAATACAACATACTAAATGGTGTTTAGCGGACAGTTTTATCCAAAATGACTTGAGTCACTTCACTGAGTGCTTATGTTTTGGGAAAACGTGGCCACGTGTGAAAACCCGGCTCTCTGATACCTGAAGCTTTACAGATGTGAAAGTAATTACCAATATACCGATATCACGTACTGCGGCTTAATTGCAATGCAAACTCCAAAGATATTTCACAGTTTTATAATTAGAAAAAAATAAATAAATAAATAAATACAATTTTTATTTGGACCGACAAATGTGAATGTGCACAACTATAAACACACATTTGAGCCACCTCATCTTCTGTTCTCAATTTAAGTGTTTGCCTTTGGGTCGAGAACAATCCCCAACAGGCACGTTTGAAGAGTTCCTTCCTCCTTATAAGCACAGGTTAACCAAGGTCAACTTAAATAGTACTTAAATACACCAAAGCATGCCATAAACTATGTCAAAAATATATTTCTTGTTTTAAAAAATTGTTTTACACGATCTTAACTGACTTATCATGATGAATCAGTTTCTATTTGATGCTCCCATGAAGTTTTTTTTAGCACAGTAAATGTGATGTACAAATGATGTGATACAAGTGATAGAAATTTGTCGACAACATCTGTTGATTTTGTTTGAGGGTTACTTGTTGAATTGTGCGCCCTTAACCGACCTCTGTGCTGTTTGAGCTCATTGGAACTTTTTAGGATTTCATATGCAGCCATATTACTAATACATTTGGCATATCTTGGTATATTTTGACCCGTTTCTATCTCTTTGTAAGTTATGTTTGTATACAATTTTTATGTATGAATACTTGTGATGACATGAATTTCAAATTAATTGCACCGAACACTGAGCAACAGGTTACACTGTGTGAGTTCTTCTGGCGTCCTTGTGTCGGAAATATCCTATTAAATAGTGAAAAACCGAAACCGAACACGTGAAAAAAGAAATGTGTTTGACATGATGCTCTACAGTAATCACAAGAACAGATTATTTATAAGTATGCAAAGCTCATATTTCCTTACATAATTTACATCATTTTCCTCTTTGAAAACCTGAGGTCTGTACTAGGAAGCGGGATTTCGCATGTCTGGGTTTGTCAGTCCAGAGGATGGAGAGATATCCCGACTATGTTAAGCCCACTCCATGCAGTTCTGACACACACACACACACACACACACACACACACGACAAAAGAGCCTTCAACTATATGAACAATCTTCCATTTTTCACACATCAATTTCTTGCCACACCGTCTCTCTGTGTCAAATCTCAGGAAAAGGGAATCACTTTTTCCAACCTTTCTGTAGTTGAGGAACAAAGCATGGAAGACAAAAGCAGTCTGCATTGCTATTTCTCCAAGAATTGAAAGAATTTGAAATGACGCATTCAAAGCTGCCCCATTTTTACATGCAGCTACAGGAACAGGCACTGATTTTCAGACGCTATCAAAGATACATTTTTGCTTTTATGTGTTCAGTAAAATGGAAGATTCAACAGAATATATATTAGGTTTTTAAAAACGTTCAAAGGCAACTGGCGGATAATGGCAGGAACACCTTGAAACATGACAAATGCATAGCAAACTAGTTACAACCTCATCACTTCGCTCAGAAGAGCCTAATTACAAAAAAAGCAACTTGCAATAGGATTGTGTTTGTGAGTGGTTACCCAGAAGCAAAGAGTGTCAGAAATTTTCAATTATACTTCTATTATTGTGTTTTTCTTCAAGGTGTACCATGTAAAGCGGTTGAATATTTTGAGAGGATGATAAGTAATAAAAGCAAATGCTTTAGCTTTCGGACCATACTTCAGGACTGAATATCTTTTTTTTTTTTTGTTACACTCAACTTAGTATTCCTGCAGTATGAATTCAAACCTAATGATAAAGACACAAGTGCTCATTGATAGAAAGGGTTAATATGGAGTACAAGAGTTTGTGTTCATCACTCCATCCATCTTTGTTACCTGCACTGATAAAGTGAAAAGTCATATGAGCTAGAGCCAATTCTTGAAATTATCTATGCAGGATAGACTCTGCATAGGATACCATTCAAATAATTTACTTAAGAAAAAATAAACTTTATTGTCTACCCTAAATATGGACATAACTTGAGCACTCTCGAACTCATCAATTTCCGGGACTTGACATTCGCTGTTCCTGTCAGCTGCAACGATAGGCTAACTCTAACTCTAGAGATTGAGAGATGTAACGGGACACTTTAAATGTTAATATATTTTATCATAAAGCGTATTGAAATATATAAGTGGAGGGAAAATAAGTAGATCTATACTCAAAATCTATTTAAGTCCTTGCCACCTCTGACATTCACAGATCATCTTTGAGTCATTCATTATTTTAACTAGCATGTTTTTGAATTATTGTAAAAAGCAGAAGTACCCAAGGAAAGAAAAAAGAAAACATGTTCTCTAATGTCAAAATCTGTGTTTTGTTGGGTTTTTTTCTTGGATGATTTTTACTGCCCTTGTTTATGTTTGTTGTGTTACTGTGTTGTGCGGTCGGTCCGTGGAGCTCTGCAGGATTTCTGAATTTGGATAAGACAGATCAGTGAACATATGAACTGCACAAACCTTTTGTATTAATAATTTTTTTTATTATTACTATTATTATTATTCAGCCACTGACCATTACCTTGAAAATGAAAGGAAAATATGCAGATTTTCAAAGCAGACAATGTTTTGCTGCATCAACTTGTCATTGTACCAAGAACAACGCCAAAATGAAATTTTACTTCGCACCTCCGCATCCATCCTGTGGTGATAGATGGTGGAAGTATCAACTGGTTGCAGAGATGAGTGAAAAACGAAACCTCGGTCAGTGCAAAGCACCCCAAACTACGAAAGAAGGAATGAGTTTGCACGTTAAAAGCAGAATTCATTCGCTTAATGAAAATCAACTTAATAATGGTAATCAGTTCCCACAGCATTTTTTTTTTTTTCTTCTTGGGGCTAAATGTAAATATGTTACACGTTGTTCTTTTTCTTAATTCAATGAATTCGCTCACCCGCTTCCGGGAGATTACATGGATTTGCAACTTTATTTATAAATGTCGCAGTATTTCATACCTGCCTGGTTTTCCTTTCCCCTTCATGTCATCTACACAGTCCAAACATTAGCAAGAGTGACCAGAAGGGTTGAAACTATCGGTTACCCGTAAAGCCTGAAGGCGGCCAAAGACAATCACACAGAGACATCCGCTCCATTATCCCATCTCCGTCTTCTAGAACAAGATTACATTCCTGCTTCTTTTTGATGTGTGCCTGCGAGGTTGATTCCAACGGTTCAGGAAAAGTTTTTGTGATGTACTCTTTGAAAGTTTGGGGATTTGAATGCACGGAGATCCAAAACACCGGCTCCGTTTCTGCCGTGATGACCATGCAAATCAATTCACATCAAAAACGGCGATCCGCAATCTAAATGGAAATAGATCTCAACCACTGTAGCTTTATTCTAATGCCGCATTTCATCTCGTTTTGCTTCTGTCTTCACCTGTTCGTACCGTTGCTGCTACATAATTCTGTCAGAAAACCTCCAATGGTGTCATTAATGTAGTTTAAATTGATAACCGCGCCTCAGAAGTGAGCCTGGCGAGCGCCACTTAGCTCGCCATTCTATAAGCCTTGGCACTGATCATTTTGAACATTTCTTAATTGTGTTGGTTATGGAGGCATTGTTGCAGCAAAACTTTTTGTCAGTGCATGTGGAGAGTTGCCCGTCCGTATTTCAGTCTGTGTGTCCGAAGTGACATTTGTCAATTTGGAAAAGAATTTGTGAGTTCAAACTGGAATCAAATTGAAAAGTCGTCTCAAAATGTGTCTGTCCGCAGTTAGGTTTTCAAATTTGTGAAAAATCTGCAAATCTATGTTAAAGGTTGTATACGTAGTTGTCAACGCATACAAAGAGTTGTCAATACTACAAAGATAATCATTGTTGAAAATACAGACAAATCACCAGTTAGGAGGGGTTTCCCCGCCCTGAGCACAGGCTCACAGGCTTAATTGTTTTGGTTGGGTACCGTTGGGCTGCCCTGTACCTCCAGCAGGAGGCGCTGTGCCCCAGAGTTTTTTGAGTAAACGCTAACGTTTTTTTTGTTTTGACAAATTCTTTTACACCATGACAACTCCCACTTCGGACACACAAATTGAAATTACAGACAACTCTCCAATTATTTCTCCTACAGCAAAGCCCCAGTAATTAGTGAACCCATTTCAGCACGTTCGAAAATGAAAAACTTACTCTTTTAATGTGAAAACAGAAAGTAACAGAAAGAATTCGGCAGGAATGAATTAAAAAAAAAAATAGATATGCACTGGACTTCCATCTCCGTTATCAGAAGGAC
Source organism: Parablennius parvicornis (assembly GCA_900302745.1). Taxonomy (NCBI): domain Eukaryota; kingdom Metazoa; phylum Chordata; class Actinopteri; order Blenniiformes; family Blenniidae; genus Parablennius; species Parablennius parvicornis. The sequence goes on along the minus strand of OMNM01002306.1, from coordinate 319 downwards.
ACCTCGCCTTTATTTATGTGTTTTGATTTTCTTTCACACTTGCCATTTTTGTCTGTACGTGCTCTACAAATAAATTTGACTTTACTTTTATCAACATTCTCTCATTTTTTTTGCCACTGGTCTTTTTCTTCTTCCCTTGCTTTAAATACACTGTATTTACTGTATCCTCTCTCTCTCTCTCTCTCTCTCTCTCTCTCTCTCTCTCTCTCCCCCTCTCCTTCTCTCTCTCTGTCTCTCTCTTCCCTCAGGCCGTTGTTCCTTTAGACAATATATGCCGAGCAAGCCCGCCAAGTACGGGATCAAGTTTTGGGTGGACCAT
>OMNM01002304.1:0-11937 GCA_900302745.1 Parablennius parvicornis | reverse complement strand
ATTTATAATAAATCAGCTTTATGGCCGTCTGATGGAGGTGATATCAGGGAAATTTATGCAGAGAGACCTCGCTGTCCTTAGCGAAACAGCTGTGAGATAGCACTACACCCGTACAACCACCAACCCACCTCCCCCTCCCATCACTACCACCACCTTCTGGCCCGCTGTTGCCACCGCCCCACCCCACCCTTAGTGACTACCCTGGTCTGACTGGGGTTAGAGAGCCCAGCAACAGTTCTCTCCATGTGGCGGGTCCTGTGGTCTCTGGAACGGTAAAATCCAGACTGAAATAGAGTGTGGGCAGGGTGGCGGTAGTGGGGAGCTGTGTGTACGTGTGTGTGTGTGTCTGTGGTTGTGTGTGTTGCAGTCATTTGTGTGTTTAATGTAGACAGGGTTGCACAAATAGCCTGAGCTCGGTGGAAGATCAGAAGAGAATCCGTGAGTTTTAAAGGTGGTTTGTCGCTCAGTGATTCCACATTCGTGTTATCTCGATGGGTCTGGGTGAACTCCACTTTCACCCCCAAAATTCCTTAAAATCCTGAAAAATTGTGTCTCCTCCAAGTTGAGCTTCAAGCTAGACTTCTGTTTATCCACTTCAGAAATATGCCCGTTCGGTCCCACATGGGCTATCACAGGTTTTAGATACACGCACACACGGTTACATTACTACTCCCCTAATCATGCACTGAGCCCAGGTGGTACTTGTCCCTGCTCGCAAGTGGACAGAAAACTAAATTTAAAAGCAGTGATGTCACAGCCGTGCCCGCGTTGTGCGGTATCACCTTACACAACCCATTCCCATCATACCATGATGAAAGGTGACCACCCGCCATTATTTAGTTTTCAACAGATGCGGGCAATAACAAGATTGGCTGCAGCCCCGATGGTTAAAAGTGTTCTTAAACCCTCTAAAAGGTTGCGGAGTTACACATAATCAACCTCCAAAATAAACTGCGTAAACAGTGAATTACTGTGTTTTCCTCTGATGTCATCTCCTGCTCGTCCTGCCAAAAAGGGTGCAGGAGCTTCTGTAAATGTTTGTTGTGCTTTAGTCAACAACTTCTCTGCAGGAGCCTTCATTCAAGCATGTTTGCTAATTTGGTATCAGGCCAAAATGACACAAAGGTGGATGAGCTAAATCGGAAAACTCAACCGCGTCTATGAAACACTCACAGTGCTATTTATCGAAGGCGATGAGTGGAATACCCCCTTCCTCAGGTCTGCTCGTCCCTGTTTATTAATTAATCTTTACCGCTTAATGTAACGAGTGTTGCTGTAGCCAAACGTGTCTCACACACACTGACGTTCACATATACAGACAATTGAGAGTAATCAATTAATCTAAAGTGAAAGTTTATGAACTGTGTAGTCAGTTTTTGAACTGTGTGGTCAGAGAAAAAGTCATGCATACACAGGGACAACATGCAGACTCTAAACATAAAGACTAACTATGACTCCAACTGTCATCCAATTCATTGGCTGCATTCTTTAAAGGACATGTCCTGGGCAGCCTGCAGGGTGAAACTAAGGAAGTAAGACAGTCTATGCAGCATTTTGGTCCCACAGTCACATTGTGATGCGTTGCCTAGCAACCATGGCGTCAGTACCTTAACACGGAGGGAAAATAGTTGTTCTTTTTATCTTTGGGGACATTCTTGCAAAAGGAGCTTAAGATACTTCACAAAACACCTCACATGATGCTCCAGCTCAGGCCACTATGAATTTGGAAATTCATAGTGGCCACCATTCCCATCTGTGCATCTCACACAATAAAACAAACCGCCAAAGTAACTGTCATTCAGGCTCTCTTTTCACGACAATGTTTTCAGGAGAAAACATTAAACTTCCACTGCGTTTTGGGTGTCTATTTGCATGCCAATGGTGCTCGGAGCCACTGAGAATGAAACTTTTTGAAAAGAACTCCTATGGTGGATCTTTTTGAAAACTCTCCGACTCAATCTCTGGAGGAGGAGGGAAAACTAAATTCTTCTGAAAAGCTGATAATGTGCAAGCACAAAAGTCGTAAATAGTTCTTTTGCTCATGAATGATTTTAATGGACAATGACAACAATAAAGGGTCATGACTCCTAGTCCATATTCCCCTGGGACTTTGAGAGTCACCCATAATAGCAACTTCTTCGTCTGATGAATCCATACAAATATCTGTGTACTGGCCAATGTGAATGTTTATGGCTATTGTTCATTGCCTGCATGTGTGTGTGGTTTTATTACAAAAACAACTAACACTGCCGACTAGCGGCCTGGCATACTAACTCCATAGCTTTCAGCATTTCTACCATTTCTGCTTTTAAAACCTTGCCCTGTGAATGTGAAACTTCTCTGAAACGAAAACACTAAATCGATGCGTTTTCACTTAAAATGTTGTGTAAATGAGGCCTAGGAAGAACGAAACAAACACCAAATAAATTATATAAGTATTTAAAATTGATTTCCAAGAATGTTCCATAAGTTCATCTTTTAATTTCTAACAGTTCTGGGTTTATTAAACTGAAATTCACTCATAACAAATTCACAACAATAAAGATCAAAAATATAAAAATGGCTTCCTCGGCATCTACTTAGACTAAATGTGAAAAAATGTGCACTCCGCACAGAGAGCAAATGACACATCTCTTATTTAATTGTGGTTGAACAATCCAGAAAGAGGCAGTTTGATACCCCATCATGTGTAGAAGTCTCATTAGAAAAGACACTGAACCAAACTTGGTCCCGATGGAGTGTGATTACCTTGCATGACATTGTTACTTGCAAGAACAGAACTGATGATGTGCTGAAGCAGTAAAGTGTGCAAATAATTAAAGTCAACTCAACATTTGTTCTCTCCCATCCTTTAACCTGAGTGTCTTTGAGCATGCAAAACACATGCTTGATGGATGACAGTAAATGACATAAAATCTACAAAGATTGAGCGTTAGGGAGCAATAAAAAGGAAAGGTCACATATTCCAGGTGCCCCTAAAGCCCTTTTATGACTGTGCATTTTGGTAAAAATTGCAGTAGCAAAATAAAACATAATCCAAAAAGTGTCTTGATCTTTGTTTGATCTTTTTACCAGCACCGGATATATGAACTTGGTTCTGTGTACAATGCTCAAATTGCTTGCGTATTCCTCACAAAGAGGATCAGTGATGGGATGAGAGAAGTGGAAATAATGGAGTACTGTGGTGTAATTTTACTCGAGCTTCATGAGGACGCACCACGTCCTCAGAGAGGGCCTGCCATTTCCTGTCTTCTCTCTTCTTCTTCTTCTCTCTTCTTCTTCTATCCATCCTCCTCCTGCTTTTCCTCTGTGTACTCGCCTGCTCCCCCTGCTGTGATCCAGATTATTGAAGGGGAAACCAGAGAAGTAATTTAACAATGGTGAGCAGCAGGTTTTCCCCCTTTGCAGCTAAAACTCCAGGGGGAAAGAAAGTAGCTTTGGATGGATGGATGAAACAATATGAATGGAGGGAAGGGTTTTTTTGGGGCGGATTTCTAAGTTTTCCTCTCATTAAGCTCATATTTTGGGTAATATTTTATGTTTATATATATAATTTTGAGATTGTACACCCGGACCTCCACACACGTATAAATAAACAAAACATTTAAAATCATTTCTCGGATACAATCCAAAGTGAGCCAAACCACTAAAGACAACAAGAAGTTGAATTACACAAAGCCATGCATCATTATCCTGGCTAATATCACAAAAACTGTGGCATTTTCGATTTTTATTTTTCCGGTAAGCTTTAATTTCATGACTTGGACTATATTTGGGTTTTATGGAAACAGTGTTTGCCTGCGTCAACACCGGAGTGGGATACTTGTGATTTCTGAGTGATAAACGTTTATTGATGTGCGCATAAACACATGATTATTATAAATTAGATTTTCCAGCTTTCAAAGGCCTTTGTGTGCATGAGTCTCTACTCTGCGATGGTGGAAATGAACAGAATCACTCTCTAACGAAACACGCTTCTTCAGGATCTGGACAGTTTCTGGGTTTTTTTTCTTCTTAAATCTGTGTGATCTCCAGCTGCAGCCCACAACTATACCCTGGCATTAAAAACAAAACAAAAAACACGACCAGTATTAATACTCTTGACTAGCTTTAGTATCACTGACCTTATATCTATTTATTTATTTATCTATTTATCTATTTAATTGTCTGCGGAAAATCTGTGTAATGTCAACTGCCCCCCCTCTCCCCGGAGGGACGAGCGCTGGAGCTGAGAGAAGAAAAAAAAATGTGGCTTCACTTAAACCCGATCCATTACAGCCTCTCAGAAACTACAGCAGATAAACCTTCGGCTTTCCCCTTCCCCATTTTGCAGGCTTATTTTTGTTTAAACTAAGTTTATTTGTACAGGCTGCTACATCTTTTACAACCAATCTCCATCCCAAATTACGTTGGACCAACGCTACGCTCTCTCCTGCTGGTGGAGCCTGCTTTCACCGAGAAGATGCCTTTGACGTGGAATGTGTGATTATGACTAAGAGACCTTTTAAAAGCTTCCCAGCAGTGAATAAGTCAGGTTATCTGGCTTCATCACTATCTGATGTGTCCTGCACTCATGCAGCAAAATGTCTGTGCTATGAGATTTGTACAGTGGTGTAGTGGTTAACACTCTTGCTTCATAATGATAATGTCCCCATTTCCAGTTCCAGTTGGGCTTGTTTGTTTTCTCAGGTTGTCCTTCTAATGTAAAAAAAAAAGGAAAAAAGGAATAAAGTAGCCTGTTTCAAAAACAATCAACCACACAAAAGAAAACCTGGCACGTTACGCCACAGGAGCAATGAAACACAAACTGTTGTTCCTAGCCAAGCTTTTCTCGCCTGAACTGAGACGATTACTTTGCTCATCACAACAATGACGCTACAAGATTTGGTTCGATTTAGCATTTGAAATCCCAGAGTGTGATTAAAAATGTCAAATAGCACTTAATACTCATAATTTTATTTCAAAGTTTTCAAGCACTTCACTAGAAATTTTGCTAAATTTGAAGTTTTCTGTGCCTTCGGCTTGTCAACTAGTCCCTACCTTCAATTTTTGTCATGAAAATCCCAAATCCGCATTATTGATTGATTTATTTTCTACCTACTCTCACTGTATTAGTTATCATTGCCTTTGTTATTCTACTAGTTTTAATTGTATTTGGCCAATTGGTCAAGTTAAAGCAGCGCCCTCTAGTGAAGTTATTGCCAAATGTTTTCCAACAAAAGGGATACATGGAGGGAGAGTTTGAAGCGAGTGTCTGTATGGATTCGTAGAGCATGAATGAGCACCAAAGCAGCATCAAAGCAAGATAGAGGAAAAGGAAATCAAAGTTAAATTTTGTTGATCTTGGATAATACTTAAAGAATCATCCCAGTATGCATACAGTCTTTTTTTCATGTGAAAAAAAAACCTTACAAAATGAAAAATCCCGGAACCATTAAAACGATTTCATGGCGTGCAGTGTTGTACTGGTGACGTCTTGGTTCAGGGCTGTGAACCTGGGCACAGTTAGTTTATTATGAGTCAGTCCTGCTGCTGCCAAAAAAACTCAGTAGTTCAATCAATCTGAGGCTGAAAATAGTCACTTGCAAATGTACTTGTGTTTGAGTTGCGTTTCCTGAAGCCCACAGTGTTCAACTTATTCACAGTATAATTTACCTTTTTGAAAATGTTGTGTATTTTTTAAAGCTATTAAAAAAAAACAACATAGTCTTATAATAGATGTGCTCGGAGTTGAGATCTACAGCAGTCAAAATAAGTGGTCTGGAAACACTGAGTGGCTAAAAAGTAGATTTAAACGTTTGATGTAGAGGGTGTATTATCATAGCATGCTTCAGTGACATGTATGTTTCTTTGTACATGTACAGTATGTTGTGTTAACGTGTCGGTGTGAGTGTACGTGGGGTAAACTTTATCCCACCCCTGAACTCCAGCTCTCAAATGAAGGCCCTGGAAGTAAACACTGCACTGCCAGAGGATCTTGTTTATCAAATCTGCAATTGCACTCATAGAGTGAAATGACCTACAATTACAGGCCCAGCTAGAAATTAAGTTTTCAGTCAGCCATCCAGAAAAAGATCATAGGATATCCGACAAAAAGGAATTCTTTGGTCGTGCTCCCCTTCGGCTTGCACCTTTTCCCCAAAAAAACTCACGTACTGTCGTATCTGTGGAAACAACATACTTTTAGAAGCGATTCCTGTGTTCCGTGAGCCACTCGAACAGAAGTGATCAAATTCTAAAAGCAAAGCTGAGAGGTTTTTTTTTTTTTTCCCTTTAAGGAGTTTAAAACTCGACTCCTTGTTATTTAGTTATTTGGAGCTGGGCGGAACCTGGATGCTGCTCTGCTTCAACTTAACTGCAACACATTGGTTCCCACAGAGAGATCGGAAGCGCAGCCGATCCAAAAACCCAGGTTAGAGCGTTCCTGGATCTCAGAGCACCGCGGTGACCTAATCGCCTGACCACCTACCGCTCCATGCCAAATCCCAAGCAGCAGGCCAGACACCCAGGAGAGTTACATCCGACTGCACCATGAAATATTACGTCAGGGATGAGTCATTGGATACTGAGCCTCGTTTAAAACAGCTTTACATGCTCACAAACACAGGAGCTTTACTCAGACTGGATTAAGCCGGTGGATAAACCACATCACTGAAAGGAAACTTGTCATTTCTGGCAGCCGTTTGATGCAGTTTACACAGTTACAGAACATTTACCGGACACAGTTTCATACTGAAAACTAACCCTGAAGATTGCTTTTCCTCACATGAGGAAAATGTTAAATTCATATGAGTATGTTCTTGCCAAATTTATGAGCTGTTTATGAACAAAGGGGGGATGGCGACCTGTCCAGGTTGTACCCTGCCTTCACCGGCAGTCAGCTGGGATCGGCCCTATCCCCCCCCTCTATGATGATGTAGACAAAACGATATAAAAGACGAATGTATAGATCATGACCTGAGGTTTTTTTCATGTAACTTGACAAATAGGCCAAGTGCAGCAAACTGCCACGGCAGTAAATCAACATTAGTGCAAAGATTATTTTGTTGTCAAGCTGCAGAGCCACAAATCTTCCCCATCTCTTCTGCAGCCAGCTGGTGTCCAGGTTGAAGCTGAACGTACAAATCGATCCCTCCGAATTACTCAGTTCATGCTCACAGAGATGATGATGAGCTCCCTGGACCTTCCAACCATTTTCTCCACCAATGTAATTTACTCATGATGCATTGGAAGGCAATTTCTAGTTAATTTGCAACTTTCCAAGCTGCAAATTAAGAGTGAACTTAAATTAGAGTTATTATGGATGACAACATGGCTACAAAGGTTCATTCTTTTGTTTTTGATCTATTTATTTTCTTTTTGGGGCAAAACAATTTAGAAAAGTATGGACTCATTTACATGAAAATGCAATGTTTTAAAGAAGTGATGTTTTCCTCCCTTTCCTCAGAGCAAGGGTGTTTTCAAAAAGTTGCGTTTTCAGTGGCTCCAAACACCCAACTCGTTAGGAAAGTTTTCTGTTTTCACTTAAAAACATTGTGTAAAGTCACAAGTCTATTTGAACTTCAAACTTACAACAGGAAGAGTATATAGTCTAACACAGTGGATTCCACCCCCTGTCCTATGTGATATAGTTGTCCCCCTGCTTCATCATACTTGATCTAATGACAATATCATCATCAAGCTCCTCAGAAAATCCATTGAGGAGTTTCTCATTGAAATCAGATGTGTTGCTGCATGGAATGATCAAAACCACACGGGGCAGCGAATCCTCTGGACCAGGGTCGAAGATTCCTGGGAGCTAACAGCCAAACCAACCATGATGAGATTTCAAGCTGGACCACTCTGGATTTTAAGATTAGATCCCAGAGTCTCCCTGAAGCTCGGACCACTGTGGCCCATGAAATGCAAAATCATAAACTTGACAAAAAAGTGTTGAGAAAATATCAGCTAATTTCGATTTTTGTTGTTGTTGTTGTTGTTGCAACACAGTCCGCAACCATAATTAATCTTAAATTCATTATTCTATTCACATACTAAAGTGACGGGTTCATTCAGGAAAGCTTCTATTGGTGTTGTCATCTTTACAGAGTGAATAACACTGAACACTTTTTTGAAGACAGTATTTTTTTTCTTTGTTTTCTAGGTAACCTTCTCAAACTTTAACATTTCATTTGTGTTTCTTAAGATGCATTTCATGAAAGTTGTTGGTGTTAATGAGTTAAATCAGTCTGAGTTTTGTTTATCTGGCTGATTAAGCTGTTGCACATTTGCACATGCTTTTAGGACTGGACTGGTTTTACATATACAGATGGCCAAACATATTTCAAAATGTTCATTTTATAACCTTACATTTGGCCAATATGTATATTACAATGTTGCCTTTAAGCCCAAAGAGGCTATTTATATTCATTATAGTCAAAGTGTTCTTTCTTTTGTATGGATAGGAAATTCAGCTATATTACAAAAATGTTATCTCTACAATCAAACACAGACAAACGTTTCAGATGTTACTCAGCATGCTAAAATAATCTTTCTTCAATAAGCCTCTGTAATTAGATGATAGATTTGAAAAGTCAGCTTTGTTTTTGCTTTTGTATTAATAAAATAACGTCCTGAATAATTGTTCCATCAAAATATCCCCGTAATACTGGTTTAGCAAACATTTTGTTGGCAGATAAGAAGCAATGTTTCTTCATCATCTGCTCTGTCTATGAGTGTAAAGAGGAACGCACAGAGCAGCTTAATGGGATTACACATGCATACAAGTAATTTCCTGGGCAAAGCAACAATCGAATAAATTGAATACTCAATCATTTTTTAGGTAAACAATAAAAAAATATCGGACATTTTCATGCATTTATAAAAAAAAACACTGATGTGAAAAGTGGACATGTTTGTGTGCAAAACAGGATGTTTGGTCTCCCTAATTTACTGTAACTATGTCTGTGACATGATAACAAGGGATTACTTCCAGGGCAAGTGAATCAATCATACAATGAATTAAACTAAATTGCATGTTTTGATGATGGGATGGTTTTAAATGTACATGTGGGATTAATTTAATATCTCAAGCACCACATCTGCCACATCACAAACTGCACATGTGGCCTTAGAGAACAATGTCACAACACTAAATAAATGCAGATAAAGAACACAAAAAAAAAAAAAATCCTTTTTTTCCCAATTGCCATAAATTTTGTATGTGTCAAACATTTGATCTCTTTTTTTTTTTCTCCTCCATTAGTCTCCTCTCGTCTTGCTCATGAATCGCCCTCACGAGGATGTTAGCATATTCCAACTGCTTGAAATTCCTCTCCACCGTCATCGGAACACACACTGCATTTTAAAACTGGCTGGGCCCTTTCAAGTTTTATTTGAAAGTATGTAATTGCATTCTTGAAGAAATAACAAGTCCCTGGTGATTTACAGGCTGTATTAAAAGTTACAGTTAAAACAACCGTGTTGACACTCGGTTATTTAAGTGCTTCTTGATAGCTTCAGTTCCAAAGACCAATTTGAGGGGACAGAGATAGAGTGAGAACATGATCTAAAAGAGTTTGGGAATGAGGGCAGACAAAGTTTTTTTTTTTATACTCCGCCTCTTTAAAGTTCTGCGTTGATGTCTTCCTTCACTGGATTGTTTTGACAGCTGAAGCTGGTCTGAGGTCCAATTGAGGCTTTTGGAGTTTAGACTGGTAACCACTGAACGAAATGAAGAAATAAAATTCAATGTCCATGAACCTTCTCCATCGAGAGCTAATACTACCGGCTTGTCGGCAAATCGAAATCAAATGCTTGTTTGTGTGGACTGTGGCAACAAATCTACACATGCAGGCCCTGTTTACGCAACAATGTTTTCAAGAGAAAATGCAAAACTTGTTGTGCGTCTCATTACACAACAACGGTGCTTTGAGCCACTGAAAATTTGAATTTTTAAGATGGAATTTTAAGGAAAAAGGTCCAACTCCGTCATTGTGCAAATGGAGTATTGCTTGGGCTCCATGTAGATGGTAGAGACGCTGCTATTGCCTTAGTCAATGGTTCCTCTGCACATGCTTGAGTTGATTAACAATATGATAGCCTCCAGAGTGTAAATGACTCCCAATCCATTATCTCACGTGAATAGGATCTCAAATACAGGTTTTCAAGGTTTCCACTCATGTAGAATGACAATGTGCAAATCTCCACCTAAGAATATGTATATTGAGATGTGCAAATATGTTCTTGACACTCTTTCTGCCTCCGGTCAGGGTCATTTGAGGTGAAACGTGACTTTCAGAAAACTGTATTATCAACATTTTGGAAAACTTCAACCATTATTTTATCACCTCTTGTAAGATTGTCCAAAAACAGCTTTGTACTGTAATGTCATAACTAGATTTTAACAATCAGTTTCCAAACAGATGTCTAATTTTGAGCCTCTGGTCACAAGATCTCTCCGGGCACTATATCAGTCCGCTGCACTGCACTTTATTTAATTATCTTCTATTTTGGACAATTTCCATTTGTTCAAGCGTAATCTATTTTGCTTCTCAGCTCGAGAGCGTAACACTTGTGAGGTTGTCTATCACTAACTAGCATCATTGCTAGAGAATTCAGCTTTCACTCTTTGGAACTGTGGTGTGGGCAAAGCCAATTCCCCTTCTCAGATTAAAGGGGTATCTTCAAGTGCCAATCCAAATGGTGATAAAAAAGCTTTTTAATCCACTGAGAAAGTTTTCCGCCGCAACCCCCCAGAGTCCCAGCATCAGGCGTTGCTCCACTCAGGCTGATGTCTGGACAGTGTTGAAGCCCAAGTGTGTCTCCCTGCACCCTGACAGAGGGAGGGAAAGGCTTAAAAAGCTCCCGACACACACTTCCCACCCCCTCGGCTGCTCACTTGACCAGCTGCCTTTGATAACATCTGGCAGGGGGCAGGTTTGCACCAGTGACATGCAGGAGATGGACGAACATTAAAGTCCTGTCACTCACGGCTTCACATCATGCAACACACACACACACACGGCCCCAATCTTATACAACGGGAGTGTCACTGATGATCGCTCTTTGTAATGGATCAGATAATATTCACCAGCGGGAGTGTCGTATGAGATGATGCCTCGGCGCGACCACTTTATTTTGTGTGCACGATTCTCGCTTATCATTAACATAACTCTCATCTGCCGCCATTCTCCTTTAAAGATAATTTCCTTACTTACAATGACATAGCTTGACTGAAACATGGCGAAAATCCACTTCAATTATTCCAAATATTCTTCATAAGAGAGGAGCTAAGAGTATTTGTTTCCAGCCACAGGCTGGAAATAAATTCAACCCAAAAAAAAAAAGAGAGAAAGAGAGAGATGCAAGCATTTTAATGGCCATACAATTCCCCCCGGAAAGGCTCAGACTGGTTCAACATCCACCCCCCCTCTTCATGTTCATTCTGTTTACTCCAAGATTCACAAGTTTACACGGCAATTCCATTACGGGGATTAAAATAGTTTGTCCAATCCATCCTTAAACTCTGCTTCCCTCATGCCTTTCCCTCACTTAACCCCTCGCTCCACTTACAGACTTTCAGGTCCCAGGGCCGGGCCGGGGGATTACAGGACGAGCATCTAAAGAAATACGAGGCAGCTGTGCTGAAGAATGCTTCAATGAGAACTCCCGGCGTTAGTGAAAGCTGAGGTTTGATCAATGGCCGCGGCGCGTGTCTGTACTGGTGAGCGCTTGATTGAGCCTCTGAAGGAGCGCGCGGACAGAACGAAGGTGTGTTATGACACCGGGGCTCGAGGTCTACAGGCGGCCGGGTCACCTTTGAGCCGCTGCTTGATTAAGGGCCGCCGTTCACAGGTGAGTGGCTCCGAGCAGGATTTGGTGACAGGGGCCGCGTGAGCAAGATCTCCCTGTGCTCCCGGCAAAAGTTAGAGCCGCGAAGCAACCCTGACCTCAACC
>OMNM01002299.1:0-11563 GCA_900302745.1 Parablennius parvicornis | reverse complement strand
TTCATGTTTAAATTATTCTTTATAAAGTCTAATTTAAGATTTAATCTTTTCCTCTTTCTTTTTTTGTGGGTTTTTTCTTTTTTTTTCATTAATGGTATTTTGATCTTCAGGATCCAGGGCCCTCAGCGCTCCTCCTTGTGGTCTCAAACTGAGGACAAGGAATGCCGACGTCGTCTGGCAGTGGGAAACAAAACCTCCCGCGTCGCCTTCCCCCGGCCGACCCGCGCTGCCAACTCAAGAAGATAAAGTGGAGTCCTTCTGTGTTTGCTGTGCTTGTGAACGTTGCATGGACTTCTGACTTTCCACGTCTCTAAAATGTTTCTCGACCTGCAACAACAACAACAACGGCAACGTGATCGTTTCTGTGACGCGTCTGCATTTGACAAGAGATGCATAAACTTTAAGACAAGTTGGTTTTCACATTGTACAAGAGTGAGACGGAACAATACTCCCCGCTCCTTGAAATGACTTCTTGGAGACTCCAAGTAAGACATTTTCACACACTGCTTCTTTATCTGAGGTCAAACTCACTTAAACATTAACTGAATCTCCAGGCCGAGTAACTCGGGATAGTAAAAGCGTCCGACATTATAGGCAGCTTGACCTGGAGGGAACTACCCTTTCCTCATCAGATTGTAAAATTTTGAAAAGAGTTGAAGAGGAACTGCTTGGAGACCAACACGTTGATACCAGTGGACGATGATCCACTCAGTAGACTGACAGTGGACAAACGGTCGATGGTTTTAAGATCTGAGCTGCTATAAATTATTGAATGCAGCGACCGTCTCTCCTCATTCTCCAGACATCAATAGCATCAGTGCTGAGGAGCGTCTCTGCCAAGTCTCCGTCTTCCCTGCAGGTAAATCTGGAGCGATAAGTGTGATCCTCCAGGTAGATTAGCCTGCGGTCGTATATCTCTCAGTAACCTCTGACCCAGACCGGAGGCAACATGAGGCTCGGGGGCCGTACGGGGTCCTTTGGATCGACTTGACTGGCCTTCAGGTTGCCAAATGAAAGTGTGCTTGAAGCACTTTATCACATTTGAATAGTTAACATGACGCTATTGGCTACAACATGTCTCACCTCAAAGCGAGCGGAACACACAGGAAATGTGGTGGATCACCAAGAAAAAAAAAACTTTTTATTTACTCCAAATTTAGAAGAATCTAATCTATGATCGTGGAAAAAAGTGAGGCAGAGCTCTCTTTGCTGTTTGTTCTGCTCGCTTTGATGTGAGACACGTTGTAGCCAGTAACAGTACCTCATAAAAATAGTGTCACAAATGTTTTTTTTAATCTTATTGAACAAAACTAAAGTCTGCTGATGTCGCCGCCCTCCATACTAGTACTAATTCTTTGTGGCCCTTTGGAAAATTAGTTCCCCCTCCAGCTGTAAACAACAGGATTTTACTGGTGAAATTTTTTTTACTGCTGCCTCTTTATGTGGAATTGGTGTTTTCCCCTTTATATCATATGTTAAGTGTCAACATTGCAATTGGTGCTATCTGAATAGAATTTAATTATTAAATCACAACATATCCATATGGAAAAACACAATAGCATGCTACAGTGGACATATTTATCATTAAAATCATGCATTTATCACAGTTCCCTACATTTTCATCTACTGAAGAAAGTGAATGAAAACTGACACGATCCAAACAAAAATATGGAGATAAAACAGAAATACAATAAAATTACCACAAATTCTGTTATTAGAGCTACAGCTCATCCCCCCGTCTCCCCCTTTTCTATTGACACTTTAATTTTGGGTCAAAACTGCAGAATATTTCTTGTTTGGAGCTAAAACCAAAACCAAAAGCTGGAGACAAAGAGAAACATCTCATTACTCTGCAGTCGGGGTTCGATCGGACCAGTAAGAAGAATCACATGGATCATCTGTCTGGTAAACTTTGTGTTCAAAGTCATCTGTGTTATGCAAATAGATAAAAACCCTGAGGTCGAGGGATTTGCAGATTTATCTGACTTAATCCAAACTTTCATAAAAAAAATAAAATAAATAAAAACGACGTAACATGAACAATAAATTCAGTCTTGAGGTGTATGTATGTGTGTGCTGTTCAGAGATGAGGATACTTACTATTTTGCGTACATGACTTAAAGCGCTTCCCTCTTTGCCTTTGCAGTTCTCAGCCTGGTAAGGTGGTGAGATTACAACGTCGTCCATCACAATAATGTTCTTCTCCTGCCATTTACAGTCTTTGATGCTGCAGAGAAAAGTCACAATCCTCTTAATTGGAGCTGGAAAGCAGTTAAGCTGAAAGTTTAACATTATCAGTGGGTTTTTAAATTTTTTTTTTATTTTATGGATTATCCAGAAGCACAAATGATATATTTTGGACTTAAGAAATAAACAAATGGTACAAAACACTTGATGAACTGCATTCACTGACGCTTCTGATCTGAAGTCCGGCAGCTCAAGACTTACGTTTTGTGAATAGTCTGGAATAGCTGTTGGCCCTCCACAGAAACCCCAGCACTGATTGCATAGGCTTGAGACAGCTTGTCCTCCTTTTCTGTCCGCGCTCGATTGGCAAGCTGTGAAGAAATGATCACATTTAAGCTCTGAGCTACAGAAAGCTTCTCTTTACTCTTCTGAAACAATCCATGTGCATCAAAACTTTTTGTACCAACACAAATCAGGAACTCTGTAAAATAACAGTTTTTGAACAAAAACTTGAAGAGATAAAAAATTGGATTTGCAGCATTGGTAGAATTGATTGAGATTGCTGCAAGTGTTAGTTTAGAGGTGTAATTTGGTTTCACATGTGACATGTCCACTAGAATCAGAATGCAGGAAATACATGAGTACTTTTGATGTATTTGCTTTCATTATCTAAAGAATAATATAAAGCTGATTTACTGATTCCCATGGGGATATTAGTTATATTATTCATTGTTTGGATAAACAAATTTCCCGGGTAAAATTGTGAAATCCATGAGAAGTTACTACTGTACGCTCTTCTAAATCCCACCTGACACACAGGAGCTGTGTAAACGCAAATGCGAGACTTACCTTGCTAACATTCAGAGATGCTAGTGGGGGTGGAGTCTCGGTGCGGTCATTAATGATGTCCACATCGGAAACATAGGCTAAGTTGATCAGGATCACGTCGTTGAGGTTTGGCTTGCCGCTGGAGGAAGCACATTCTGGGAGGCACGCGGGTCAAGGAAGACAACTTCAGAGGAAAGCATCACTCAAGAGAAACGACGGTGAATGACGGTGTCAGTGCGGCGGCACAGAACAGCTCAGAGTGCAGCGATCACTGGCTGACACAGAAAGGTAGTGCCAGTAACAGCATGTCACAACACAGGCGGTGCTGCCACCTAGTAGCCACACAAAGACACACATTAAAAGACTTGTTGCAAATGTTGCGAGCTCATACTTTACCATCTCATCCTATTAATCTGGAAACGTTTTGAACCGTTGCCATGTGGCAATTTTCCTTCAAGTGAATTATGTCCTGAAAATGAATCTTAACTCTTGAGGAGCAACAGGAAATGAAACGTGTAAATGCAGTGGTACTCATTTTAATCTGTTTGAAAGCAATAAACTAACCGACCAAAATCACAGATTTGATCATTTTGTGCACAACAAATTATACTGCATCAATAGATCCTGAGATTTCTGTCGAAAATTAATTATACACTATTACACACTGCATTATCAATAATGCATTTGCAAAAAAGTACTCTGAAAAAGACTTACAAATCAAAAAAAGTTCATCCTCACACTGTCACATCCATGTAAATCCAAATTTACATTATTTCTTTAAATACAGGGAAAACTGTCTGTCCAACAAACTGATGGATGCAAATAACAAATGAAACCTTGCATATGTGCACAAACCCAACTCCAATATTAAAATCTCACATGAAGGAACACACAATATGTGAATATCCACCTCGGCTATATTAACCCCTCGCACCCCATCGGTAACACAGGAACAGCTTGTTGGACTTGTCGGCGTGACTCGCCATGCCCAGCAGGCATCTTGTGTACCTTTACAGTCTAACTGCTGTTTGTTTTTGGCACCGAGAGAAGAGAAATTAATAAAAAGTATGATGTAACAAGTTGATGTAGAAATTTGTCTGATTTGGCATTCACTTTGAACTTCACGCCATCTTGTATATTGTGAGGTACAGTAACCGACTGTGTGAGTTCTGAGTAAATAACACATAAGATTGTGGGGAGTCTATGGGACTGTGGGAATATCATACAGGTAATAAAAGAGTTGAAGTAGAAGAGATTTCAAGACGTCGCGGAGCCAGTGGATGCCTGGTTTAAAATGAGAATACATATGGGTCTGACAGACCGCATTGCCTCTGAAAATCACAGACTTCCTTATGAAACTCCTGATTATGTGTAGGAGTCAGTTGTTGATTCGGTGTGTAAACGTGACTCACTGAAGTGACATGTCAGAGTCAGGAAATTTTACGAAATGTCAACAGTGGGCACATTTACTGTAAAATCCAAACCATGAAAGCCTGAAATAGAAGGAAATGTCTGTAAATACTTCACTGTGGTTCAACCTACAGGTCAAACATGCTTCATCACTATACTACGACTAGTTTCGTGTCGATTACAGTATATTAAGAGCCCCAAAACAGGAAATTGCACTGGGGTAGCATCTTAAGTTCACTTAAACATGTTGGGTTTCAGGTTTCAATGTAAACTGGCCTGCGCAAACAAACCAAGCGGCCTTCAACAGTCACTATTCTGTCTCCATTCATTCATGAGCTGTGCAAATGTTCCCTGGATCAACTGGATCACCTGGTCCAGGTCCGAGGAGGTCGTGGGGCGATCACACCATTCACTCAGATGGGTGTAGACCACCCCACCGGCAAGCTAACGCTACTGCTAGCAGTGATGCTGCCCCCTCAACTGAATCACACTTCACTCCACAATCACTTTAAAAAAGTCCAAAGTCACCAGATCTACATGTGAGAGAGGCCTGATGATAAGCTGGAGGGCGATAATACCGTTAATTGTGCGAGCCTCGCAGCGGCGGTGTGTGTGAGTGTGTGTGTGTGTGTAACCGAAACTTAGCATGCTAGGCGCGCTAACAGCAGCCAGGACGGGGCGCGGAAGGTTACGGCGTCCATTCATAAAAACGCCACCAACAGCCGTTTAAAAGTAACGCCGTGAACACCTACACGAGGGGAACGCACGCCCACCGGAGCCGTGTCTGTGTCCGGGTGTCAGTTAGCTGCTAACTTAGCGGCGGTCTGTGGCCATGATGCCTTACGAGGAGCTGCTGCCAAATAGTGATCCATGTTGAGGTCTGGCAATACAATGACTGAATTCAAAACACATGCAGGTCCGGGCAGATACCAAGATGCTGCAAAACGGACTCAAAACGACAACAGTGCAGTAAGCGGGTGATATCAGGACGAACAGCAATCTCGTAGCATAAAATATATTTAGAACGGGTAAGAATTTGTAAGTTAGCTAGCATCAATTACGCCTGCGCGGATCACTATTTGCCATCTTTTCGGTTACCCTACAGGCCCGTGCAGCCAGGCAGGCCAGCGAGCCGCATCCAGCCGCCGGCTCCAAACCACCAAAGGATACTCAGAGTCAACATCTTGGACTGGTAGTCAAACGCGACCACTTCTCCTTGCAGACGTTGGCCCAAGCAGGTGAGGCAAGAGACATGGCTCCCGACACTGAAATACTCCCCCGGTCCAGGAGCCGCCATCTTCTCCGCCAGGAACCCGGAGCGCCTGCCTTACGTAAAGTGACGGGGTGACGTCACGAGACGGAGCCTGGGCGTGTCGAAAGACGTAAAGAAAAAGAAAACGTAAAACGTGATTAAAAAAGAAAAAGGGAGGAAAGATGACAAGAAGACATGAAAAAGGAGAGAATTTAAAAAAGAAAAAATACGTGTAAATGGGAAATTTATAAAAAGAAAAAAAACTTGATTATAAAAGAAACACAAAAGACTGACAAAAGAAAAAGAAAAATGAACGACTGTTTGAACAAATACTTAAATAAAGAATCAATCTCGGATTTTTATTTGATTTATCACTGAAACACATCTAGTAGGAAAATCAAATCTTTGGATTGGGATTTACAGGTTTGAGTCCACAGATAGACCTCATGTCAGTGCAGTCCTTGCGTGTTTACTTAATGATTTGGTACACATATGCAGGACATCAAGCCATACAATAATGTCACTGACACTCTATAGGAAGTCTCTCATTTTGCATTAGGTGTGAAATGCCAGACACACAATCCTCACCGTGGATAAATCCTAGAGGCCGGAAATCTGGCCAGTCGGCCTATATAGAACAGGCCTTCCTGTTGAAAAAACATCAAAATGTAACTATAATCTGGGGCTGCTGGCAATACCGTCATGTTTGTAGGGGATACCGTTGTCCGCGGTTGTTCTCTCAGAGTGGAAAACCAGCCAAGTCCGCGACTGAGTTGTTTAAGGAATTACATTTTCACATACCATGGAACTAAACTTTGTGATAACATCTTGAGATCAGCAGGGATATGAAGAACATGACGACACACACAAATGTATCAGAATTCCAGAGGATTTCATCTTGAGAATAATGAGCCATCCGAGGTGGATGTGATTAAGTTAGCAGACACATTACAGTGAATCCAGCAGATAACATCTATGTTTGAGTTCATGCAAAACCTTCCTGATCAGCAGGTTTTTAAAACATTGCATGTTTTGATATTAGAATGGTCAAAATTGGATAAAAACTGTGTGAGGAGAGGTGAGCCAAAAACGTACTCAAAAGACTGAAAAGTAATTGTGTGATTTTTTTTTTTTTGCATCAGCAGAATTCTGTGTAAAGGTCTATAAAGAGACTGAAAAGGAAGCTAGTACTTTCTTCTTGTTCTTTTGGGAATAAAGGCAGTTTGTAATCATAAAGTTGCATTATCGCCATCTGCTTCTATCTATCTACATTGTTTCTCACTTTCATCACAGCTTTTTCATCCCTGATGACTGTTTCTGTTATTCTTCTTCTAGAAGAAGAAAAAGAAGAACTAGAACAAGAACACTGCTCGCAGCTTCAATGTTATATAGTATTAGCAAGCAAAATTCCTACTGGAATTATTTATTAAGTTTTATTCTCTTCTATATACTGTAATTGATTCAATAGGAGGAAGCGGAGTAGTTTGCTTGGAGCTGATGTTTTATTATTATTATTCACTTCATAGGAATAAAGGTGATGTGACACTGTGGTTCCAGATGTGATGTCAGTTGATGTTGTAGTTAGACGCGTTGTCAGTGGAAGGTCGCCCCCTGCTGGAGGAACCTCGGTACTGCCCTATGGTTCTTGTCACTTCCTGATGTACTGGGAAACGTCCAGCCACTTTTATTTAACCGCCAGTAGAGTGTGAGGAGGAGACGCGACGGGTTTCAGCAGAATGGAGGCCGTGCACACACACGGCGTCTGGATGGCTCAACGGCTCCAGCAGAGGTCCGCTGGTCTGGAAGACATCTGGCTGGTTGTCACTCACATTGGGGACCCAAAAGCTGCTTTCCTCCTCGTCTTTCCCTTCACGTACTTCTTCTGTAAACGAACCGGAGTGGCGGTGCTGTGGGTGGCAGCAGTGTCCGAGTGGCTCAACTTAGTATTTAAATGGTGAGTCCAGTGGAATAATGTATTTTAATTATTATTGCAGGATGTCAACTTGTTAGCATGTAGCTAAGATGTGTACTTTACATTAACACCAGTCGGTGTCACTCGTTTATTTGGTGTCAGTTATGTTTGTTCTTTGAAGTGACAATTATTTATAACGTGTTTTGTTTTGGGTTTTTTTAAACGTAACGGCGTCTTTGACAACAAGGCAGTACAGCGCCATGAAGTGTCCGATGTGAAACAATAGAGCAGCGGAACCTTTTATCAACAGACGGCAGTGGGACTGAGTAGTTTTTTCACTCTAAGTCCCTCACAGAGGATTTCTAAAATAATTGCAATCTGACACATAAATACGATTTTTGATCAACTAAAACGTTTTTGTTTAATATTGTCTACAATTACACCATTACCCTCTGTCAAATTGACACAAAAATTCAAATCTTTTGTGGTCCTGCACTTAATTAGTTTCTGTCATGAGATACATAGATTCTATTTTAGTAAAATAATTGGATTTCTAACTTGGACTTTTTCCTTTTTTTAAAATTCCAATCGCCCTCATTAAATGCCCTCATCTGTATTTATCCTAATTTTGAACCTAATTTTGAACCTTTACCAATTGATGCCTGATATGATGGCAAAGACTACTCAACACACAACATGATCATCATTGACAGCATGGCCTCTGCTGTTGATCGTTTCACTAAAACTTGCAGTTTAAATAAAAAATAATTTTTGAACCTAATATTCAAGCAATAATTCACTATTCGATTATTAAAAAAAAAAAAAAAAAACATTAGTTGTAATATACCTAAAAAGATGTCTTAAAAAGGAATTGTGCATCAATAAATTTAAATTTAAATTTTTACGTTTCTACATGAACACTTGAGAAGATGAATAGGAACTTCTAAAGTTTTTTTGACAATTATCTGTATTTTTGCCAACTCTAGATGTATGTTTTGTCATTTCGATGGGTGGATTGATGGATAAATGGATGGAGCACAGTTGATCTAAAGCCTGTTTATTTTTTTTCCACAGGATGCTGTTTGGAGAAAGGCCGTTCTGGTGGATCGGAGAATCACGTCTGTTTCTCCAGAGCCAGCCCACAGTCCAGCAGTTTTCATCCACCTGTGAAACCGGCCCAGGTGAGAGGTCCTGTGTGAAACACAGTAAACACATTGAATGTTTGAAACAGTACAAGGTTCAAAGTGGGCGTGTGTCTCTCAGGAAGCCCCTCCGGACACGCCATGGTGACGGCGGCGGTGTGGTGGGTCGTGCTGTCCTCGCTGGGTTCCTTTCTGTACGCGCGCAGTCGCAGGTAAACCCAGTGAAGTAAATGGGTGTGACACGTTGGGCAAACATGTAGGAATCACAGTGTAACTTGTTTGTCTTTTCAGTGTGGTGTTGTCGTCGGCTCCCTACCTGTTCTATCTGGTGCTGCTGGTTTCAGTCGGACTCTCCAGGATCTTCATCCTCGCTCACTTCCCTCACCAGGTCGTCGCGGGAAGCATCATAGGTACCGAGTAACAGCCTGAACATGCAGCTTTGTTTCAGGACAAACAGATTCACACAATTCTTCTTTAAACGACTGCAAACTATAGAAATGTATTCAACCTGAGCATATCTAAATATTCATTCAAAAAGAGCATATCTAATAACTAATTTTATGTCACATGCACGCATTTAATCTCTTTATTTGAAAACAAACTTGATGCATTTTTCTTAAAAAAGGAAAAAAATCGGTGAAATATTTGCTTAAAAATTTTGAAAACTACTGCAAGTGACATTTAATATGTCTAATAAGTCAGATTAAATGTTGTTTTTTTTTTTTAGTTCCACTACAAAAGTCAATCATGTCAAAACAATTATAACTAAAGCTGTTTGTTTTCAGACCATTTTTAAACAAGTTTTGGTCACTTTTACATGTATAATTTGACCATAATAGTGTATCTTTATACCCTAAAGTCTGAAAGTATACATAATTCAATGACTCTTTAAAGTTAAATACAGATTTTTAGCGCATGGCCTCTGAAGGGTTAATTATTACCACCCGTCTGAATGTTTTTGCAATATTTTGATGAAATGATTTTCATAAAATTATACCTTTTATGTAAATAAATGGACTTTTCCATCTATGAAAAATACACAAATCTTTCAGTTGGAGCAGGATGGGTAGAGCATTTTGCTGCACGCATGCATTTAATGTCTTTTTTTTTTTTTTTTTAAACATAAACTCAGGAACAAACTACTTTATTTCAAGTCATTTCCACTTGATACCTTGTTTACTCAAAGTACATACTGACTTTAAACGCTGGAAGTGGCCATAGAAATCTCCTCTCCTTCGTCTCAGTGTTGTTTTTTTTTTGACTGAGAGCCCCCCATCAAATCTATTCATTGAGAGAAGAAAGCTGTTAAAAAGTTGTGTTTTTTTTGCACACGTGAGCCTCCTGCACTGTCGTCGTCAGGCTTCGCGTTGGGGGTCGTTTTGAGCCGCAGGGTCCCAGAAAGACGCCCCCTGTCCTTCTTCTTCAGCATCAGCATCGGACTGCTGCTCACGGCTCTTGGGCTTCACGCTGGATTGATGCAGCTGGGAGTCGACCTCTCCTGGTCAGTCGCCGTCTTGTCCTCATCCACATCAGTCTCTTCAGTGCTTTTGCTTCCCACCTTTCGTTTCTCTTTTCACCACCAGGTCCATTGCTCTGGCTAAGAAGTGGTGCAGCCACGCAGAGTGGATTCGTCTGGACACGGCTCCGTTCTCCTCGCTCACTCGAGACTGCGGGGCTCTTCTGGGTCTGGGACTGGCTCAGTACTGGAAGCCCGGAGGATGGTCCTTGCCGTGGGCCCCGAGGGCTTTGTCGCTGGCCTTCTCGTCAATGGGACTGTACCACGTGCACCGGCTGCCGCTGCCGGTTCGTCCGCAGATCCTCTTCTACAGCCTATTCTTCGTCAAGTTCGTCATCGTGCCGCAGATCGTCATGATCCTCGTGCCTGGGCTGGTGCACCTTTTCACAAACAAGAAGAAGAAGAACTGAATGTGACGGTTTTTCTCTCAGTCCGGGGGACTCCAGCTTCAACACATCTTCAGCTTTATCCAGTCATTGTGTGATGGGGCTGATCCCAGCTGACTGTACGTGAAGATACACCGGGACAGGCCCATTCTTCACTCGCATCATCTGTTAACTTCAAATGCATGTTCTTGGCTTGCAGGAGGAAATCGGAGTGTAACCAGAGAAAACCACACACACAAACGCAGAACATGCAAACGGCACAGAAACCCTCAAGCCTGGAATCGAGCCTCGCGTTTGCTTTGAGGCAAGACAGCCGACAACTTCACACACTACACGTTAAGTCACTCCGATCTGTATTTCATTTTTTCACTGGTCAGCACTCTTGCCTCACAGCTCGGTTTCTGTGTAGTCTGCATGTTCTCCCAGCACGTGCAAGAGTTTTCTCCAGGTATGCTCATATGTTACCACAATCCAAAAACCTGTTTGTGGTTAAATGGTGTGTGTGTGTGTGAGAGACATGACTCTCTGTGTGATGGACTGTCCGCAGTGGATCCTGCTCACATTGCACCTAAAAGATGGATGGCACATCCTTAAGTGTTGGGAAAGTAAAATAATGTAATTTTTGTCACTGTACAACAGTGTAAATGCAGCATTTTCTTTATTTGTTAAAAGTTTACAGTTTGTTTTTTGGACCAAATTGTTACATCATAAGTTGAAACTTTGTTGAGGTGAAAGGCAGTCTTAAAATAAATGAAAACTGAATATGCATTTTGAAAGTGTAAATAAAGTTGTTTTGGGGATAAAACACAGGTTTGATCTGATGGAATCAGATTGAGAAAAAGTTGACTTTACCTTCTGAGAGCTTGAAAACTGTTAATAAAGCGTGGATGAGCAACATTGACACTCATACTTTATTAATCCTTTTGTGGA
>OMNM01002298.1:12533-32448 GCA_900302745.1 Parablennius parvicornis | reverse complement strand
TTCAGAATGCTTTACTTATGACAGGGTGACCTGAAAGGCTGTGTGTGTGTGTGTGTGTGTATGTGTATGTGTGTGTGTGTGCGTGTGTGTGTGTGTGTGTGTGTGTGTGTGTGTGTGTGTGTGGATAAGAGGCCATAATGTTGAGCAAAACCATTGCTTTGCAAAACGTCCCTGTTAGTGCGGACAAGGCATTAGACTAGAAACATCACTCACTTCTTTATTTTAACACACGAGGAGGATTCTGAAAGTAATCTCCATTGTAATCCTGTCACAGCCTCTCGAGATGCACGGCAGTGGAAAACCAGCTTACCTTTTCTCAGCCTCACATCTGCTTTCTTTTCCATTTCAGCAAACCCGAAAATACAAATACAACATGCTCCCACATTTTTGTCTGTAATTACAGGTTAAACACTATGAAGTGGTGATAGTAAATTTAGATTAATTACACGAAACGTTGGTTACTGTGAAACCGGAATACAAACAAACAGAGTTGAGATCCTTTTTTTTTCTTTTTATAACAACTTGAAGCCATTACTTCGAGCCAATGTTTAATTTTCTTAGCGTTTTAGCTGCCAGGTACTATTTACTCACTAAATAACACCTCATAATCTTTTTACCAGATGTGTCTCTATGAGAACTGAAGTTATCGATGGTTGTGCCAACGAGCTGAGTGACACCGAGCAGGAAGAATCACTGAGTCACCATCCTTCATGAATTATCGGGAAGCGAGTGGGAGTGAAACAGGAGGAGGGATGAAGACTGATCCATACTTCAGATATATCAGCAGTAATCTGTATTTATGATTCTTTGGAAAATCACAACATTATCTCACCCTCTTTTTTTTTTTTTTTGTTTTTGAGAAAAGTTTGTTCGTTGCGGTGGTTTGGAGCCGGAGGAGAAACTGTCCTACTTCAGCAGAAATCTGAGGTCAGCCCAGGAAATATTTCACGGTGCGTCAGGCGGCTCCGCGCACAGTGAATAATGTTCAACATGACACTGTAATGCTTGTTCAGGTGAAAAACGGTTCCCTCCACAACTTTCTGGGGCAGCGGTAATAATATTCCATCCAGCGGTGGGGCTGCGTGTGAAATATGGCGCTACTTCACATTCATGTATTCATCCCGGAGAGATAAATTAGACCCTAGACGTTTCAATCTAACTTCCTAAATAGAGCACTTTGTCATCACTAACTAAGGGAGGGCGGTTTGTCGGATGATCAGCAGAATAATTCATGCTTCTTTACATTTTGTGCATCGGATACAGGACTCACGTGTAAACAACAAAAAGAAAAACCACTGCTTTAGGCCACGTTTATGCAGTTTTCGAAAATAACATTGCTCACACTAGATCCTTCAAAAAAAATAAAAATTAATAAAATGAACATTTACACAAACCAGCATAAAAACCTTGTTAAGAGCTCCTATGACCTGCCAAACCTATAGGTGGCAGTGTAACAAAATGCATACATTTGTTTATTTTTATTTATTCAATCTATATTTAACCAGGAAAATAAAACCTATTTAGTTCAAGATCTCTTTTACAAGCATGACCTGGCCAAGAGGTCACACATCACATCGTTAGATATAAAACAAGTAAAACTGATTTAACAGAATACAAAAACGTTAAAGTGAGATAGTACAGAATTCCATAGACAAAATGTAAAAGATAAAATGTAGATTTTAAGGCAGATTAGAATGAAGTGCAATAAATTTTAAGACATTAATTAACAGTAAAAACGTCAAAATAAAGCCACAATAGGCAGTTAGAATCCTGGAAAAATAACACAACAACAAATGGCATGAATTACTCATTCCTTCAGCTTTAATGGCACAAGGGTCGTTTCTTTGGACCGAGAGAGAAGTTGAGCTCCTTCAAAAAAGTGGCATTGAAGTACCAAACGTGTAAAAGCTTTTGCTTTATCAGGATCCATTGTCACCATAGTAGCCAAACTGTGAACACAGATCACACACATATGATGCTGATGACACTTCTGTCACCAACTGTGACATCAAACTCCGTCTCTCTTTGTCTACATATACATGTAAAGACAGAGTTTTCAGATATAATCGTTATCTCTGACTTGTAGCTTTGTTCATGTGTAAACAAAAGGCCCAATCGCATTGAAATATCGTGGTTTTCACTGCGTCTAAACAGGGCTTTGATTTAGAGTAATTGCTATTCAAATTTGTGGCGAAGCAACAGCCTAAACTGTGTCTTTTATCTCGCTCTGTACAGTCAGTAATTACGCGTAAAAATAAATGAAGCTGAAGCAGATACCATGTGAGGATCATTTGTTGGAAGTGACGTGGCTGATAGGCGTTTATTTACTGACACGATAACGACCTTTTAATTGAGCTCTTCCGTTCACTGGAACTTCAAAAGCCTGACAACGTGGTTTGACGACGGGGCTTTTTACGCCCTCCTTGTGACTGACAGGCACAATATGGTGGCCTTCATCCCACACTGCTTCCTTGAACTGTCAGACAGCTTGAAACCAGACACCTTTGCCCTCGGGGGCGAGCTGCATGTCCGACAGAATTTGAAATAAAAGTGGTTATCCCTTTTGGAAAACGATGAATAACTACAGGGCAGCTTGATTCTCTTCGGCTCCAGTTCAGGCGCACCGCGCAACGCGCAGGCCGCTGGTTTGATTTATCTGCAACGACAGAAATACAAATAAAGAAAGCAATCTCATTTACCACCTTCCAGTGTTGCCATAGTCTGTTAAACCACAAGTCAAGTGTTATGACAGACTTTGTCTGCGTTGCTGGCATGTCCTGAGGGAGAGCAGAGGAGGCGTGTGGTGGCGTGCGCTGAGCGATGACAGATGTGGGACAAATGCTGAAATGCATCTCTCCGTCCCGCGAATGCCGAGTTTTTTGGGCCGGAAAAAAAAGGGTTGCTGCTGCTGCTGACCGGTCATTATGTGGCAGGAACACCAGCCTATGTTTGGTGTCGCTCACATTTTCTAAATGGTGCGTGAATTTGTTCCTGACATTTATGAATGAGGGTTGTTCTGAGGGTTACGTAAATAAAGCCATCAAAGTGGGGAGCATGTGAGGGGCACTGAGTTGCCTTTTCTGGTTTTCTGCTTCCTCTGACTTTTTTTTTCAGTTTTTTTTTTTTTTTACTCCTCTCCCCCTGTTGCTTTGTTTAACCCTCGGGGGCTTTCTATCAAAGTAACTTATTGAACAGACCAGATCAATGGTGACACAGATCCTGGTCCAGTGCTCTGTTACAGCTAACTGCCTTTTCTTTGATTTTATAGACAGATTCAGGATTAATGGGGATCCACTGTGAGAGTAATTGACTTCTGTGTGGCTTTCTTTCTCATTATTAGCACAAGCGAATGGTAGTCATTACAAAATGGCTCAAAGGGAACACATTTGCCTCTTTACTAAATACTCATTTCAACTTTCGGATATTATTACATTACCAGGAGGCTTCTAGTAAATTTGATCATATTTCGGTCTGTTGTACATTGTCGCAGTGCTTTCATAGGCTACAAATTATTAGTTCTTACATCAGTGCAAAACTGAAAATGCAAAGTTTTATAAACTTTACATCAAAAAAATTGATTGAAACGAATCCATTGGTGAGCCACAATACATACTGTAAAATATCTGCTCACAACATACAGTCATGGAGTCTAAATCTGTAAAGAGTGTAATGCAAGTGACATATTCACTAGATAGAAGTATGTGTATCGTCAGCATACAACAGCATTTAGCCAAGAAACAACAAGGAAGTGCAGCCTCTTTGTTGGAAATGTTATCAGTGAAAAAAACTTGGCTTCATTCCTTCGGTAGGATTCGAGCACTGGTCATTGTGGCCGGAGAAAATAAGAAAAATGGAATGGAGAGAAGAGAAATCCCACAATTTCCCCTGAAACTTACACCAATGTATTTGTCATCCTGACTCTCTCAAAGTTCATGACCATCAGTGAGAGTGTGGACGGAGATTGACCAGAAGATAGAGTTGATTCGCCTGTAGCTTTGCTGCAACAGTCCAGAACAGTGACTGATTTAATGCTGCAGAAATGAAAGACAGTTACAGAACTGCCCCTGGAGAGTAAATGTCCTCACTCTCTGTTTTTTCACCGTTGCGTCTTCATAATGTTGTGGGAAAATACTCTGTTACGCAATTTCCTCACTGTAATGTCTGCTTCACTACTGATTTCTGTACACTCTCTTACAAAATGACAAAAGTCATATTTTTTTTGTATTGTCAAGAAATGTTATTTCTAATGTCATTCATAACTTTTGCTTTGCGTGTTGTGCCCCAAAATTAAATTTGAGCTATTTTCCTTTGCTCTTTTTCATCTTACTGGTCACAGATGTGACCCTAAACCCAAAGAACTATTTTGATTAATCGTATGTGAATGTTGCAAAATTGCGAAATCAGATTAGTGTCCTTTTCACTCCACATTTTCATAAAGATATCGTCCTCAAAGTTGACTATTTGTTTTTGTTTCTCAAGTTGTGTATGTTGTGTACCACCAGACAATATGTCGAGCTCAGTCCAACCAAAACATACAGAAGTGGACGTTTACCAGATTGACTATAGACAAAGGACACATGTTTACTCCTCGTGATGGTTAATTATCAGCCATCTCACCACTGTGCAAAGCAGCAACATTACAACAGATGATTAAACACATCCTAACGAGGTGCAGCACAGCTTCATTTCTCATAAATACAGCAAGCAGGAACATGAACAATAATAGCTGTTTTCTTTAATTATAAAATACAGTTTTTTGAACTTTCATTCATGTTTTATGTGTTTGTTTTTGCTTACACCACAGTCTGAAAGGGTAATACTAAAACATGCTTGTCTGGTCGTTTTCATGAGGTTTCCACAGTTCCCTCATACTAAAACTTGTCTGCTGGTGCCGAGTTTGAGTTTTTGGTGATTATAGGTCTTTTTCTGTGTTTGCCCTGTGACGGACTTCTTCTATCCACTTTACTCCAGCTGTGTCCTGCATCAGTGTGTATCAACTCCAGAGAAAAACACTTCATTATATTCAAATACAAGCAGGGCCTTGGCCCTCCAGGACCAGGATTTGACAGCTGTGATGTGGATTAGTTATATGTTGCATATATAATACAGATACTCCCACGTTCACACTGTGGAGCCCATTTGTCAACTTTATTGTGAGATCCATCCTTCCTCTGCTCTCTAAATCCAGTATATTATACAAAACAACATTTTAAAGTGGCTTTGCTCCAAATACCAAATACATTACAGTATTGTCTTGGTGCTACTTTCTCCTTATTATTATTCATCTCCCAAAAGCCAAACCAGCGAGTTTACTGTTATCCCATAAACCCTCTGTGGTGTGACTCCTCCAGAAGATGGATGCCAGCTGAAGATAAATGTGTGGTAAAAGCCCTGACAAATGTGATAAGGCTGACCTCCACTTTGCATCTGTTTCGCAGAGAAGAGAGATCAATGGTAAATGATTACTTGGTGGAGGCCACAGGGAGCAATGGAAAGGTTTGTTTAGTGCCTCCGGGGTCTCTGCAGTCACAATCAATTTCCCCGCAAGTGTCAAGAAAAGGTCCACCAGATCAGGGTGAAAAAAAAATATAGATTGAATGTCAAAAAGTGATTTTTGCAAGAGTGAATGTCTCTTCTGGGTAAGCTGAGCGCTAAAGTCAGCGATATTAAAGAGTCTTTAAGATCTGAGTCAAATATGATTCGAAAATAAACTCCAAATAATAACTTTACTTTATTGGATTTCCTCACATAGATCTGTGTATTAAGAAGGAGGCTGAAGTCGACCTCTAGTGGCTGTAATAGTTAAGATGCCGGCATTGTAGATGGAATGGAGACACCATTGAAAATACACCTAGAGTTTCAACCCTTTTTTAATCGCCTGATCTATTCATGGAAAGGTGACCAATGACCAATAGTGCATAATAACTTAGTAAGTTATTGTGTTTCTTACCGTGTGATGATACAATGTTACAATCTAGGCAAAAGTTGCTTTTGTCCTTTTTAATGCTGGTTTGAAAGGATCACATTTACACAATGTATCATAAAAATGGACCATGAGTTATGCATAAAACCAGAAAATGGTTTGTCAGGCTAAATGCTTGCTGTTGGTTAATCTGGTCCAACAAGGCTTCCAATCTCAGCTTTTTATGTTCGGAATATTAGTGGGACAACATTTCTGTTGAATTTGACGGTCTTCATTTAAACTATGTGGCTTGAAATTGACTATGCAGGACTTCTTTGCTGTTCTGAGATATTTTTTATTTAATTTTAGACTACTGTAGCCAGCAGGCAGCTCAATTTTTTTGGAATAAGATCATCTTAAAAAAAAAAAAAAAAAAAAACAAATCTTGAGGGGTGTGAAAAAATATCTTTGATGTCGGGTGAAATTTCCCTGAACATCACAGCACAATCTGATCGCAGGCTGGCGTCCTCTGGCAGCCTGATCTTTCTGGATCGTTCCACCCACAGGACACGCCGAATGCATCTGTGGCACTGAGAAAATGTGCGTCTCTGTGTGCTTGTCAGTGTGCGAACAAAAGAGTCGCTTTGATATCAACGTTTGACAGAAAACTGATCGGACAGGTGAACAGACTTGATCATTAAACAAATTCTGAGCCTCAAGCTGATGAGAACGGCTTTCAAGTTAATTAGGTAATGCATTAAATCTGAATGTTGTGCTGTGTTTGTTTGCATGCGAGAGTGAGTATGTCCTGCATATTCAGTTTTTTTTTTTTCTTCTTCAGGCCACAGTTGCATTTCTGGCTATTTTGAACAGATCCTGGGAATTAGCCACGGAAGTTGTGTACTGGTGTTAATGTTCCATGATCAGCCGACTATTATCTAAACCCCTTCAGTCAGTCGTGACTGTGGGTAAGAAATCTTTGAAGAGCTTCTGTTGTTTTTGAATATTGCCATTAAATGATGGAATACATCTGATTTCTTTATCATCAGGATATTCAATGGATCAATAACTGCTTAAATCTGGAGATGTTAGTCATTTTGGCCAAACGATACTTATCAAAGCTTGAAAAGAAAGATTTATTGCACCCTCTAGTGGCCATAGTTGATATAACAGCAGCACAGTTGATAAGAAAGAGACTAATTATAAAGATGGAGAAAAGGCTTATAAAAGATTATATCAAAGACTTTTACCAACGAGACTGCAAGTAAAGTCAAACGCATTATAGTTTTCAGAGTAAAGCACGTAGCGTAACATGACACTATTTTTAATCTAGTGAAACCGTTGTGGTGTCCATGATTCAAGTCGATTAAAAAATGTAGTATGCAAATAAAATAAATACAAAGATAGTGTTAATGATGCAAAGGAAAAACTCTCCTTGTTTCGATACGTCTTATATCCACCCTTTATATCTCAAATTCTAGACAGTCACAGTTATACAGGTACTATGTCGAGTTCATAAGGACACTATTTATAAAATCCTGTGTCACTGAAGCCGACTGGTATGTAAAGTAGGTCCCTTTTACCCTACATGTATGGGAACAAAAAGACATGAAACAAATGTATCTTGGTTGATGCTGTTTAAACCTGTTGTGAATAAAAAGGCTACTTTAGTAAATCAGGCTGTTGTTAGCAATAGATTATCATGGCCATAATTGCTGCAATAATTAAGACTTGATTATAATTCTCATCCACAATAACTGATCAAGGATCATGCAAGTGATATTTTGAATGTAAGTTAAGGGAAACAATTGCTTAAAGGTGCAAAATGCAGCTTTATCTTCACCCTTGTTTTAATTTTAAATGTCATCCTCAAGTGTTCAGCACGTAAAATCTAAAGAGAGGTTATTTTATTTTTTAACTGTGAGTGTTATTCAAAACCCCTCTAAAACTGAGGCCCCACCGTTTTAAAAATCACTCTTAATATGGAGTTAAACACTGTCATCATTTGGCCAATTCAAAGAAAACACCACATCAGAGACAGAAACACTGTATAAATCATTCGTCACGCAGTGAAAACGCTGTTTGTTATGTAATAGCGGGAGACTTTCCGACTGAGTTTGGTAAAGCCGGGCCCATTGTTTGTTCATGTGAAGCCGCTTTGATTATGTATTCAAGATAAGCGAATCAGAGGAAAACCCGCCTGACATGAAGCAACAACAGGAAGCTATAATCACTCACAGACACCGTGCCACTGCTTAATGACCGACTTCAAGGCCGGTCATGAGAAGTTAAAAGAGAAGTGCTCCATTGTTCACTGTGGCCTTTGTTTCACCACGTCTGACCTCCTTTGACTTCTCCTCCTCTCCCACTTTTGGTCTTTTCCTTCATCTCGCCACAGAGCTCACTCTGCTAACTGTTTTCAGATTTTATCAGCGTTTTACTTGGTGGAGTATTGAGGTCACCTCCACCAAGTAAAGTTATGTTGACCTCTAGTGGCTATGATATTATGACGGCAACAATGTAAGCAGGCCATAGACAATATAGGATAGTAAACCCAGCTTTTAAACTCAAGAAACCGCTAGTTCCAGAAGTGAAACCAAAAGTAAATGTAAAGGTTTTTCCTCAACTTAATTTGAACACAGCGGGTATGTGTTATTGGCTCATATCTGAAAGATGGATGAAAATAAACCAATATTTCACACGTGGTTTCTCATTCTTCTATGGCCACGCCCACTGAAAAATAATAAAATCTTCTCTCTAAGTGGAATTTTCCCTGAAAGATTGTACCCGAAACAGAATAATCTAATATGAACAGTGGCAGTACGGCAAATCGGAATAAGATACATATTAGTGGATACACCCAAACATTATTTGCACTTGTTTCAAGAACATTATTATACTGTTCTTACAGTTCGTCACAGCTGGGACATTGATTTATTTGAGTCTGAACACACCAGTTTTATAACCATGGCTCCAGTGTTTTGTTGAAGTCTGTTTCCCTTTCAGACGCAAGCTTTAGTTTTAAGTCAAGGGCTGACACAACTTCCATTCAGAAAATGGCTTGATATAGATCATAGATATCATAATTTTAGTTTTTATGATTAAAGAGTCAAATTCAATAGTCAATTACATAATTGTTTATTGAAAATCTACTCGTCTTGAAGGCAGTTTTTCATTAAATGATTTGTCACGAACAAGATTAGGCTGAATCCTGTATTACAGGTTACTTGAGTACAACCATACAGGAGTATTTCTGTCAGATGCATTGAGCTGCAAAATAATTATCTTTAAATCAAAGTTTAACTTTATCCTAAAAACATTTGTATGTTTTCAACCTTGCGTAGGGTTTTGTGAGGTCGAAAAACCTGCTTGTGTTTCCAAATACTTTCCACGGTTTATTATTTTTGAAGTTTTCACCCTACTGATGCATGGTCTCCATTCTTGCAGCCAAAGTTCTGCACACCTCAGTTATTTTTGCATAAGGATGTGTAATTGAGATTTTTTTTAACCCTCTGCATAAGTGATATTTTCCACCAGATGTATTTATTGATTTAGCATATTTTCCTACTGTTGGTGCATTTTCTATATCTTTACACTGCATTGTCCTGCTGCAGCTCTTCATACGTCAAAGTTCTGCTGCTTTCTGTTTCCCCGCCGTCTCCTCCGCAGAGCTGCAGACTGTGACCTTGTTTCCTGATGAGATGGCGCTCCCACTCCTCTGCTTCTTATCACAAATGTGACATTGACGGATGGCTGTGAGTAGCCGTTGTGCTGTTTCAGGGCAAAAGGTCAAGGAACCGGTTGCTTGAACTTTTTCTTCTTTTTCCAAACAGTGGCTCAATGCTGATTCTTAATCATTAACAAGGGCATTGAAGCGGCGTAAAAACAAAGAAGGGATTTTCAAATTAAAAAGCGTGTTTTGAGGAAAATCACAAATTTACAGAAGTATTAATTCATCATCCTTTCTTGATATTTACACAGGGACCATTGCTTTTGAAGATTAAAGAGAACCGTGTGAGATATGTACCAATATCCATCAGCTAATTCACATTATGCAGCCTTTTGCCCACAGGTTATGAAGGATTAGGGATGATTTCGCACTCAATTGAGGCCACGAAGGATTCAGACTCAAAGCCCCTCAGATTCAGACTATTTTTGGGCTCCGGCTAATAGTTCTTGTCAGCCGTAATTTTTAAGTACTTTAACCAATTCTTTGTATAATTAGGTTAACAAAATTAGCTCATTGCAAAGTCAGTCAGCAGGCAGTAATGCAATAAAGTTATTAACATACCAGATTTATAGAGGCATTAATATAGAGGCGATCCGTCTTTATCACATTTTTCTTCACTGGTAAAAATGGCATAAATTAATAAAAGAAATTAGATTCCAGTGTGACACACGCTCTGTACACTTCATTGATTTTTTTTTTTCTTTGTGTGTCTGTTTAAATTTGCTCAAAGGCAGGAGACAAACGATGTGTCACTCCACACGTCGACGGTGAAAATGCAAAGTAAAAGACAAATACATGTCTTTTAAGCCTGAATATAATCAGGAATGACTCATTTTCAAGGCACTTTGCAAACAGGTGCGTAAACCCCTTTGTGTGCCTGAAGTATTTCACCTGTGCACCTGCCAGCTTCTATTATGTCTTCAGCGTAAAGGAACATCCTGTACTGTATAATGCATGTTGTCTTCTAATGGATTTACGTAGAAAAAGTAGGCCGTCGTTTTTACACGCGGCCTATAATCGCAACGTCTGATCTCATTTCACTGCCACTTAACTGTGGAGGAGAATGTGGTTAGGTGAAAGCACTGTGGCCGAGTTTATCAAACACTGTCTGCAAACGTTTTGAAAACGAAACATTTCTGAATGACAAGCCAAATTTAAACAATCGCAAAAGTGTCTCGACATGTATTGAAAAGATGCCCGTGACAACAGCGGCGGATTATTTCAAATATCTCGTCATATACATGAAAAATACAACATTCACCGTCCTAACAGGATGCATCTGAATGACGCGAGTTGTTCTCTTTCTGTCTGCGCGCCGTATTCAACGTTGCGTGAAAAAACAAAATTGTAACAATGTCGATGATATCTACATCATGACGTATTTGTAACTTAAAAAGGATTACATATCTGCCTCTCAATGGTTCGTTCCTTTTTTCTGCCTGTGGATCAGTTGAAGTGTTTCGGAGTATTTTCACAACAAATCACATTGACAAGGGGTTTGTTCGCTGCATTATGTTATAGCTGAATCTTCATGAAGCTTCATGAAGTTTCGTTTCATTGTTGAGTAAACGTAAAAAACAAGAAAAAAATGTAAATGACATCGACAAAGTTAAGTGGAAGCAGATCTTTGAAGGAACTTTGAGAACCACCAAAAACTTGCTCTTGCTCTGGAGAAAAATTCTCTGTTTACTCTCCCCTCCATAACAGTGACGTGCAGCTTTCACCCACCGATGTGTACGTTGCAATGCAGACTCCAATCTGTGGAATTACTTCAACGCCAACAGAGATGTGATAATTCTCAGGCTGTTTCTCCGAGTACACAATGTTTTTTTTTGTTTTTTTTGGTCCTTTCAATATGGATTTATAGGCATCACGTCGGATTTAATAATGTCCTCGGGAAGTGTTTGTCAAACTGTATCAAATGTGTGTGTTCGGATTTGATTTATTTATGACCATGACGAGAAAGATGTTGACACAAATTGCAGCTCTCAGCTCACAGAACTTTTTTTTTTTTCTTTGCTACAATGCTACCCGAAGCCATAACGGAGCCACCGTGACTGTTTGCAAGGAAAAACAAGCATCTTGGCTCGTAAACCCCCTCTGTTTTTCTTTTTTCTTTTTTTTTTTTTTTTTTTTACCCTTCAAGTGCTCATCTGCTTGTTGACAACCAGGCGAAAGATGACTCATGTGACTTATCCCCACTGCTGGCTTTTGTTCTCCGCACCATTACACTCACAAAAGAGCATTTTTAGTTTTAATAAGAGGTCTAAGTCCCAGCACACTCCCACCGTCCTTTCTCTGGGAAGTTGTCAGTAGTCGTCTTAGTGGAAAACCTCTCGTCCTTCCTTTGATCCTTGTTTCATGAGCTGGAAGTTGCACAACTGAAACACGACAGTTGAGCAAAGTTTAGTTACATTACCTCACTGCACGGTCGAATATTTCATACACACAACCTCACAATCTGGCGCCCCCACAAATTGTTTGCTTTGTTGCCGCAATCTGGTTGTTTTTTTCTGGAAGCGGCAACGTCTTTATGAAGTCACATCACTTCTTCTAATTGGGGTTGACAAGCGTTTGGAGAAATGCCCGACGATTTTACGCCCTGAATTTGTGCATATCGTGATTAGGCAAACCATAGATGGTATAATTTTTGGCTGGTAGATAAGGATAACATCTGTCCAGAATTTTACGGCATGTAGTTTTCAAGTTCATGAATGCACAAAAACATCCAGGCTTATTAATTTACTCACCAAATTAAATGCATTTTTTTTTTTCCTCAGGAAATTGCTCGTGCTGTTTGCGAAACTGAATTAAAGTGATACATGAGACATTCATAAACATAGCAGTAAATCTAATGGATTTATTGCATTCCAATAAAATGGAACAACATTTTTGTGAAAGCCATTTTATGTTACTGTAGCTATTTCAGCTCTGCAACATTTTCAGGGATGTATTGTATTTTATCTCGGCTCTGCTCTCCTACACAGAATGTTTGTTTTAAGAATGCTAAGAAACTGATGAAAATGTTTTGGGCTTTTTTTCTTTTTTTGACGGTGCCA
This sequence comes from Parablennius parvicornis, assembly GCA_900302745.1. Lineage (NCBI taxonomy): Eukaryota > Metazoa > Chordata > Actinopteri > Blenniiformes > Blenniidae > Parablennius > Parablennius parvicornis. The sequence goes on along the minus strand of OMNM01002298.1, from coordinate 19,757 downwards.
CATTGGGAAGCAGCATGCATTTGTAGGATGAAGCCGGGCCTTAGCACCCTGCATACAGCAGGTGACAACATGAGCTGACATCATGGTTTAGTGGATTGTACTATTCCCTCACAGTTTGAGTCTGGGCTTGGTTGCCTTTCTGTGTGGAGTTTGTATGTTGTGCCTGTCTGTATGTTTTTCTCCTCCCACAGTCCAAAAAAAGATACACTTCAGCCTGGCTGGTGTATCTTAAATTCCCTGTAGGTGTGATTGTGAGTGTCTGTTTCTGTGTTGGTCCTGTAAGAGACCGACCATCTGTCTGCTGCGTACCTGCCTACGATCGGCTCCGCTGCTCTGCGACACCTTGGGTGGAGCGTTACAGAACATGAATGAATAAATAAGGTAAATTTTTGGCTTGACATGAAACCCAAGAGTGTTTTATCAATGCTGATTTTACTGAGTGGTCTTAAAACCCTATTTTACCATTTTTAACAACAGTTAAACTTAAATATAGAAGATCCCAATATCATAACAACATAATTCTGTAGGATTATTGTATTTAGGTGCAGTAGTATGGTTGTGGGGTAGTTGTTATCAATCATAATGAGTGTGTTGCAGGTTCAGATCTGGACTTGAGATTTCTCTGTGGAGTTTGCATGTTCTCTTCATTTGTGTGTAATGTGATTGTGAGAGTGTTTGGTTGTCTCTGTGTCTGTTTGCCATGTGATGGACTTGCGATCTGTAGTCTGCTTCATAATTTCATATACATATGAACCATGATATAATATTGAAAATTGACCCTTATATAAATTCAGGACAATAAAAACAAGTACTAGTAGACTGAGGAACATCTCCGTCTCCACTGCTGTAAATACATCCACACGGTTTATTCCACCGACAGGAACTTCCGGTGCACTTTACCATTACAACTTATATGTTTACTTTTTAATTTATTGGTTTTGACAGTAGCTATGCTACATTTTTTCTGTTTTTTATTGACATAATTCCATTGTAATATGGACGATGATAATATAGATCTAAATTAAACATTTTATCAGCAGAATGTTCACATTTCCACTCTTCTTCGCATACTTAAAGAGGGAAATAGAAGAATATACAATGGTTTACTGCGTACTTTAAAAATTGCCCTCGGTTACATCCTCAGTGTAACTGGATCGGAGGAGCGTGCAGCCGTAAGTAGCTCCGCCTTTACGCACATCCTCTCCGCCCCGCTCATTACCGATGCGGCCACCCAGCGGACAGTCCGCGGCTGGTGCACTCTGAAGTCAGTCTGTTGTGATCAGTGAGCTGCTGAAGTCCGGATCGGAGACAGCAATTCAACAGCGGGACATTTTTCCTCCGTGCATTCGGACTCTCCGGAGCGCTCTCTGGTTCTGCAGCGCGTCGACGCGGAGAAAGGGACATTGTGTGCCGTTTTCTGGACTTTTTTTGTCAAAAATATATTTTGAAATTGGAATACCTATACAGGATCCGTGCGGGAGATGAAGATGCTTCAAACCAAGTAGCGCACTTCGCTTGGATTACATTTTACGCATCGAGTCTTTGGACATCTTTTAGCGCGGCGCCCTCTCTCCAATGACATATCTCCCTCCAGGAACTGCCGTCAGTAACCAAATCGAGTTCAGTGAGACCACCGAGTCCAAAAACTCTCGTCCCGGTGCCGTGGTCTCCCTGTTGACCCCTCTGGACCCTCTCCGCCAAGCAAAGCGGCTTCCTATCCGAGTCCTCAAGATGTTGACGGCGCACACTGGACACTTGCTACACCCGGAATATTTACAACCTTTAACGTCCGCGCCAGTGAGCATCGAGGTATTTATTGACTTTTTATGGTTTTATTGTGGCGAGGGGCTTGTTGTCACACTGCTATGTCGTTCCTGGTTTCACAACTGAGAGTTACGCTGTAAAGAGCCGCTATCGTGGAGAACAAACACAGTTAATCTGGATTATCAGGAAATAACAAAATAATAAAGTAACTCGATCTCGCACATTACATAACAGGTTTCTGGTCTAAAATAACTGCAACCCTCTTCACAAAATCCTCATTTTCTTTGGTTTTCGAAATTTGCTGCTAAATTTGCTATAATGTAATGCGTGTTTATTTAAGATTCATAGTAATTTAATTTGCTAAAATGTTAAAATATTCCTGTTATACTGCTGCTCTCTTGTTCAGTAGCAGAAAAAGATTTTTTTCTATCAAGGTTTAATCTGCTTTTAGTGCCTGAAATAATTAAAATGCAGCCTTCACAACTTCAGAGCCCAAGGTGAGGTCTTTCAAAGTACAAAATCCAAACCTATTCAGCACATTAAAGGATTACAAAGAAAAGCAAAAACTGTCCATTTATTTTCTTGATTAAGTTAAAAAAAATACATATAATGGTTTTTCATTGCTATGCAGTTTGTCCTAAAACTCTTTTATGTAGAGACCACTGTTGGTATTTTCAGTTTTTTTTATTTAGTTTAGAAAGAGTTTTTAGGCCTTTAATAACCGCAGAGAGCTCTAGATTAGTTTAGTTCATTGCTATTGCTGCTTGTGACATTTTGTTTTCTTTTACTAAAAGCTGGAAACCTGACAAACATTAACCAGGATTTTTTTTTTTTTTTTTTTTTTTTTTGCTATAGCTGGATGCCAAGAAGAGTCCTCTGGCCCTGCTGGCTCAAACCTGCTCTCAGATTGGTAAATCAGACCCTCCGTCTTCCTCCAAGCTGAGCTCCTCCTGCAGCCAGGGGGACAAGGAGCCCAGCAGCCGGTCATCTGTTTCCAGCCTGAAGCTGGGGGAACACCGCCCCTCCCTGGAGGACAAATCCAGTTTCAAGCCGTATAACAAAGGTGGCGGAGACTGTCGCAGAGAAGGAGTCGTCACCAGCAGCAGCTCCGGCGGCGATAAAGTCGGGTTCCGGGTCCCCAGCAGCAGTAACGTCAGCACTAATGGAAATTCAAACATGGGGCAGCAGTCGTATCCGCCTCACGCCGCTTCGCCCCGAGCTGACAACAACACTCCACCTGGACAGGCGCAGCAGCATCACAAACAGAGCCAATCTCCTGGTGGACAGCCGACCTCGCAGACTCCCAGTGATGAGTCAGGTCATGAGCAAGGCAGTCCGACCAGCACGAACAACAGCAGCAGCAATAATAATCATAATAATAATCCCAAAAAAGATGTGGACCTAAACAAGGCCCGCTCGGACAGTCCGCACCATGCAAACTCCAGCCACATCCGAGCCAGCACAAACTGCAGTAACGGCAGCTCTGATGGCGGTTCGAACCACGATGGAGGTAAAACCGAGTCCACGCAGCTGAACCTCGGCCCCGGGCATATAACTCCCATTTCTCCTTATAAGACCAGCCAACCGCTCTTCCCGCTGCCCGCCTCTAATATGGGTTACCACGGATCAGTCGTGGGCAGCTATGCAGGCTACCCGTCACAGTTTGTTCCTGGGTTGGACCCGACCAAGTCCAGTCTTGGCATGGGAGGCATGGGAGTCCCTGGAAAGCACCCGAGCTCCAGCCCTCTGACGGGCGCCTCCCCACCCTCCTTCATGCAGGGTTTGTGCAGGGATCCCTACTGTCTAAGTTACCCCAGCGTCTCCCATCTGGGTGGAAGCAATTGCAACTCCTGCATCCACGACCCTTCGTCCAGCCTCAAATCCAGCTTCCCCTTGGTGTACCCCTCCCACCCGCTCCACTCGCTCCACCAAAACTCCCTGTCATCCAGCGTGACCTCTTCCCTCTCCCACCCTCTTTACACGTATGGCTTCATGCTCCCCAACGACCCCCTGCCACACGCCTGCAACTGGGTGTCGGCTGGAGGGCCTTGCGACAAGCGATTCGCCACGTCGGACGAACTCCTGGCTCACCTCCGGACGCACACGTCGCTGCCGGTGGGGATGGACAGTAAGCTGCTGGCCGTTTCGTCCTCTGGACCCGGCTCCTGCCACCTTCACCTACCGCACCAGAGCAGCCCAGGCTCCATGCCCAGCTCCCTCTCTCTCAGGGCGCCGCCCAGCCTGGGTTTGGCTCGCTATCACCCCTACAGCAAGGTCCACCTCCCCTCTGGGCCCTCCTCCATCTCCCTGCACTCTTTGCCCGCCACAGGTCCATACTACCCTCATTATGCTCTTTACAGTCAAAGACTTGGATCCGCTTCAGCTCTTGGATACCCATAATACTCTATATACTTAAATGTTTATAGGAATGATTTAACGTTTTTGGACTTCTCTTTGCTTTCTGATGGAGAGCTGGGAGGAGAAAATTGATATCACTCATGTACGTGCCTTGTAAATATGGAGCTGCAGCCAGTTAGCAAAACTAAAGAGGGGAGAGGCTCAATCATGTCCATCTACACAACATCATACTTTCAGGTCATCTTTTTTCAAAACATGGATTTTATTGTTTAGTTATATTGCTAATTTCAAACACAAGGAAAAGTTGTATTTTTTTAAGTCAACAACAAAAAAAATGCAGTTTTCTCCCCCACGTTTAGGTTTTCGTCTGTATTATAAATTGTTTCATGAAAAACAAATGACCAATGTTGTAATACCATTCTACACCACATGGTGGTGCAGAGCAATCACTCCCGTGTTAAGAGTGAAGTCGGCCCAACAAGAGGAGATGAAGCAGAGGGTTTGATAGAACAAACTAATAAATACAGCAAGCGAACTCCTTTACAAACATTTGCATCTACTCACAATCGCCATCTGGCTTGAAAAAGTGGTATTACTTGAATTTTACATATTGTATCTTCAAGCCAATCTATCTTTACCATCTAAAAAAGTACGGATAAAACTAAGTTGCATCTGAGATGAGAAACTAAATAGACCAGTTGTCCTATTGAGGAACTCTTTATTAAAAACTCAACGCCTCATAATTAAAATATAAATATTGATGTTTAACCCATTTACTCAGTAAAAGCAATCATAGGGATTTATAAGCCACTTTTTTCTCTTGAGTTATTGTTGAAAGACCTGATTCAAGATGGAAAGAAACAAACAGTTCACGTGGCTCACTAAAAAAGTGAATAAATCCAACTCCACTAACATTATGTTATCACTCATTTTTAAAAGCTGGAAGACATAATTTTTTTTATGCAAACCAGTCCTTATGCAACAGGTTGAGGCTCCAGCTGAGTGACCATGTTATTTAGTTAGCTTTAACAGTGCTTGTTTGCCAGCTTTGAATAGTCAGTCCAGCTATTTACCCCTGTTATCAGTCCTCTTATACGGCGCTAACTGGCTGTAGTTTTATATTTAGCAGGTGGTGGTGCATAATGTAGTTTTGCAAAAACAAAGTCCCAATTTATGTTTCTACAAAACGGTGGTTATAGCAAATGTTAACGTTTGTGAACCAAAAATACACCTCCAGTTTGAACTGGTGCCTGATTTTTGCTGCCATGGTAGCAAAAATCTTTAGTTTAAGTAATGAAAACTGCTTGAACAGCGAATCAAGTTGTTGAAAAGCATTTTACTTTTGTTTTTGGGCTTGACATTTGCTTTCAACTGGACACAAATCAAACTTATCTCCATCAAACTAATCCACAACAACTTCTCATTGTATCTTTCAAAATATTCACTTTTATTGCTCCTGATGTAATTACTGCAGCCACAAGAGGGCGCCTTCTACCCCCTCGTGTCAAATCAATGAAATGATTTTTCCCAAACGTTAACATTGAATGTACTGCAGAAACATACAAAGCCAACATGTTTTATTGGAGATTGAGCTCGTGTGTCAGTCCTCTGATTTTCACAAATGTGTATCTTTTAAGTTCGCTCTCAATCGTGGCAAATCGCAGCCTCTTTGGACTTTAAGGAAGATTCAAGTGGAACTAGGAGTCCTGGATGTTGAGTCTTTGAGTCATCAATGGGATTTCCAAACGGGACCCTTTGATAAAGATCAGAACAAGCAGCTCCTGTATGTCCACACATTGCTGGGATATTTCTGCAACAGGCTGCCCTGAGGTGACTTTCCGGCAAATTGCTGGTTGGGACGCTTCGTTGAAAGGCCTTCTGGATGTTCAGGGTTCCTACAAACAATGACGATGATTTAAGAGAAACGGCGGCGAGCTGCAGCCTCGCCGCGGTCGCTTTCTTCCACGCAGCTGATGCATGTAAGCTCAAAGGCGGCGTTCACGATCAACAAGCCCTCACAGTTTGCGGCGATTTGGTTTTGGATCCTTTTTGTTCTGTTTATTCCTACTGAGAAGCTGTATTTATTTTATACGAGGGGAATCTGGCTTTAAAGTTTAGCGTATAAATCTGCTCTCATTTCCCCCCCGTCCTGCGCGCAGACACGTGGGAGGCCAGATGACAGGTGTTGAAACATGTCGTGTCTTAACGCTTCTCCTGAGAATGAATGTTTGAAATCACATCTCTCGTCTTTCTCTCTTTCTGATCAGCTTTTTGATTGTTTTTATTTTCACAGCGAATCAATAAAAACTGAGATGTGATATTTTTTGTAAAAAAAAAAAAATAAAATTGGAGCACCCTGTGGAGGACATCCAGTGAAAGGGGAGGTCATATTTTGGTAAATAAATCACACTGAAGATGTTTACAGTTTTGTCCTCGTTTCAATTTATCTTTATTAGTCTCCCGTTCCGAAAACCATTACGTGATCACATTTTGATCTAATACAGGTCTCCACATGCAATTTTCAACCACTTTCTCGCTGTAGTTTTCACACATTTTCATGGTTCTTTTAAATTGTGTTGCACAATTGACAATCATCCAGACTTGAGGTTTTCTCGCAGTTTGAGGGTACGAATACAACATTCAAAACGAAGTTTTTATATATCGTCATCTGAAATATGTCACATTTACCTGAATTACATTCATTTTTGTCGTTTTAGCTTCATGAAATCATTAGTAAGGAGAGGTGTTTTACTTTGCTGGCATGTTTGGCCTGATGACGCAGTTGAAACATGTTGGGAAGGTAAATCCATCTTTCCTCACTAATTTGTCAGTTAAAAAGAAATAAATTCACGAAGTGTCACATATGACTAATTGATCGTGGATAGTCATAGAGTGAAATCCAAAAGAAGTTAAATCTCTCAGGGGCAGACGTGAGTTTAAATGTATTCTATTCTAATGTACTGTTCCTGCTAATGATGCTGTATGTGTAATGTGTGGAAAGAAATTATTAAACAAGAGACCAAAGTCAAACCCAAAATCATCAAAAACTGTTGATGCTTCCTAAATGCAATTATTTTTATTCCCATTAAAGCAACATAAAGT